>WBOK01000070.1:0-240240 GCA_009289805.1 Alternaria gansuensis
ACTACAAACAAGTAGAAGGCAGAGACCTCTACCTCTGAGTTGATAGTAGAACAAGCAACTATACCTAGAGATTGAATCCGCAACAGTGCTAAGTTTATAAAGTAAATATAAATAGAAAGTTATTACAGCTAATACTTACTAAAAAGCATTTACTAACAAGAAAAGGTTACCTATTATATTCAATGTAAAAAATTAGGTCTTAGTATTAAATTGTTATATTCAATTAATAAGGCTAAAAGAAAAAACAAGCAGTTTATAAAACCTAAATGTATTATAGCTTAGATTAGGCTATCTGCGTTGAAAGTAGACTTGCTAGAACTAAAAAATGTTTATTTAGTCTCCTATACTTTATTATTAGAGCTATTCAACTTAACAGAGACAATACTACACCTAGAGAGGTAAAACATAGACACCTTAAGAGAGTTAGGTAATAATGTTTACAGAGTAGATTATATACTAAAAAAATAAATAAAGGTAACTAATAAAAATACTTCGTTTTGTAGGAAAGCTATTCTAAAAAAAGCAAAAACTTAGTCTTAAATTAAGCGTAGAAGCACTTAAAAAATTCTAGAATAATAATAATATACTTTTACGTTACTATACTAAGAAAGTAAAACTTAAAAAGAGTTAACAACAACTTCTTAAGAAGAAAAAGAATAACTTTAAATAAATTAAGAGAAAACAACTAAAGTACACTTTTACTTATTTTTCTTTTTATAAAAGGTTTTTTGATTAGGTATTTAAAAGTACTTTAGCTTAAAATAACAAGATTATTTTTTATATATTTAACTCCTACTTGAACTAGCCTGTAATAGCCTAGTATAGCCTACTAAAGTATAATAAAGCTAACAAAGCAATAAGACTAAAAGATAATCAAAGCTAAATAGCTTAAATTTATAAAAGAGCTAGTTATACTAGCAGAAAGTTACTAAGTCTAAAAGGAACTATATTGTTATTTAACCCGATAGATTAGGGTATTTACTAAAACGCTTTAAACTAGGCTATTATAGCCTAGTCTAACCTATAATGCCCTATTAGGAGCTAGCACCTTCTAAGTGCATTTTATATATATATACTAAAGGTTTTAGGTACCTATTATAGCCTAAAGTAGCTTATTATAGCCTATATCAACTTATTTAAAGTTTATTTACCTTATCCTTAGCCTCTTAAGTTTAGGCCTTAAGCTTTTTAATAGACTTAGTTAAGCTGCCTTTATTATTGCCTTTAGCGCTTGTTATTAAGATTCTAAAGCTAACAACTTTATATTTATGTAATATAATTTTTGCTTAAGCAAAAAATAGCTACTCTAAGTAATTTTACACTATACTAAGTTAAAACAGCTTATTATAGCTAATAATAAAATATATATACTTTTTTAGAAGTACTTAAAATTAGCTTTTTTATTTTTAACTTTTTCTAAAAACTTGTTAGCCTTAGCTTTAGCTTTAATAGTCTAGTTATTATAAACATAGAAGTTAAGATATTAGTTACTTTTAAAATTCTAACTAAAGTAAATAGTACTATTATATAAAAAAAGCTTCTTTGCCTAAGGCTTATACTAGCTAAAAAAGGTTAATAAAGCTAACAATAAAGTATAATAAGCTAAAATAACTTATAATAGTCTACTTACTTTATTAATTTCTTATTTAAGGCTTAAGCTTGTATAATTAGCTTAGCTTAAAGCTCTTTAATTTTATTTAAAGTAAAAAACACTTTCTAGTAATTATATTCAAGCTTTAGTAATTTTCTCTTCTAAAAATTAGTATTTAAGTTATAATAAATGTTTTTAATAGTTACTTTGTACTTACTAGTATTAATCTACTTAAGCAGAACACTAATACTATAAAAAAAAATTTTAGTAATAAAGAGCTATGTTGTGTTAGTATAAGCTAAAATACTTTATAATAACTAAGAATTACTTATTAATATATATAGTGTGTGGACCTCATCCACCCACCGTTCGAATCTCGTTGACTACACACAATGTTTTTTTTTGACTTTTGCGACTGATTAGTAGAGGGTAGCTGCTTTTCACTTTTTTTGGAAACCCCATTTTGACTACAACAACAACCAGCACCTTTGACACCTTAAAAAATAAATATAGTATAACACTTTTAACTTAAGTACTAATAGTAAAAATACTTTATATACTAAATTTTCTTACTAAAGTTAATTTTATGTGTTTAAGTTTTAAAAAGCTTTATAGTATTATTGTTAACTATAAGAAAAACGTAGCTAACTTTATTGAATATATAAACAACTCTACTAGCAAAAAAATTAATATAATAACTATAGTAATATATAAAAGTACAACTAATACTAATGTAAAAGTTACTAACTTTAGTAGCGTTTATTTTAAAAAAGGCAACTATTATATAGGCTAATATAGGCTATTCTAACATATAGTACCTTATATTAGCCTATAATAAGGCTAAAGTAGGCAGAAATCATAAAATTTGTTAGAAAAAAACTAAGTTAATAAGTTACAAAAAGCTACTAAACTGAGGTTAGCTTTGTAAACTCTATACTTGCTTATTATAGCTTATAATATTGTTTAATAGCTTTTTACTAGGACTAAATAGATTTTTAAAATTTAAAAGGACTTACTAGTTATTATTAAGTAGATTATAAGAAGAAAACTGAAAGAACTTAAAAAAAACATATATAACTCTACTAAAATACTAGCAGGCTTTTTAAAAGCTTTTAGCGCACAGACGCGTAAGGTAAAAGTAAAATATAATATAAAGTTTTTAAAAATTACATAATTATACGTTAAAAAGAGTCTACTTTCTACTTAATAATATAGCATTTACTACAGTACTATAGCTAAGAATAGGCTATTCTACCCTAGTCTTGCTAATTTAGGAGGATTAGTCCTAAAAAGGGGGATAATGTTAGGGCTAGACATCTTGCCAAGCTAGCCTAGACTAGTTCAGCACGGCTAAGGTTAGACAAGGCTAGATTAGGTCTAAATAGGTTATATAACCTTAGATTACTCTAGTATAAGTAGAGATACGATATTGTAGTCCGGACGATATCGATTCGTCTCTCATACACAGGCAATATACTATTATCCCTCTATCTCTAGCATATCGTATCTCTCTTTAGTATTGAGCTTTTCACTCAATCTCCAGGTTATAAGCCTAGAATAGGCTGCCTCTAGGTCTACTACAAACAAGTAGAAGGCAGAGACCTCTACCTCTGAGTTAATAGTAGAACAAGCAACTATACCTAGAGATTGAATCCGCAATACCCTCTACTAATTAGTCCCAAAAGTCAAAAAAAGATTATGTGTAGTTAATAAAATTTAAACAGTAAGTGGATAAGGTCTACGCGCTAAGCGCTTAGAGCAGAAAAGCTTAAACTACTAAGCAAAATTAGGGTTAAAAAAATTACTAAAAATACTAAAAAACAACACTAATTAAAACGTATTTAATAGCAATTGCTAGCCTATAGCTAGTATTAAGATCGTAATAAAGGTAAAGGAAGTAGAGGAGAGTAAAGACACGTACGTTACTACAGCAAGAGCCTGCAATACTTTATAGAAGCTTTTTACTTACTACTTTTTATTTTTAAAATTTCTTATACTCTATAGTACTATATACAAACAACTTGTATATAAATAATATAGTACTTAGACTATTTTTTATTAATTAATATAATAACTAATAGTTTATATTAAGTAAAGTTAGACCTTACTAGGTTACTATATAAGAAGCTATAGTATTAGATTACAAAGCCCGCGTTTACCTTTGTTAAGCAGCCTCCCCAGTTGGTTAAAGAGGAGCTGTCGGCGGTAGCTCCTATAGTAATCAGGTGGACGCAGAGGTCGAATTCTGTCATTCATCAACACCTCATCGATGCGTCTAGTATCATGGATGTCAAGGTCACAATAGAGGTTGTGAAAGGCTTGTTTGGCGGCGAGTCCATTTTCTTTATTTATATCGCAATTTTGTTACTAGCTATTAGCTAGTCATTACTGTTACACATGTTTTAATTAGTGTTGTTTTTACTACTTTTAGCAATTTTTTAACCTTAATTTTGCTTAGTAGTCTAAGTTGTTCTACTTTAAGCGCTCGCTTAACGCTTAAACTTTATTTACTTACTGTTCAAAGTTTATTAACTATCCACAAGTTTTTTTTCTTTGACTTTTGTAACTAACTAGTAGAGGATAGCTGCTTTTCACTTTTTTAGAACCCCTATTTTAACTACAACAGAAACCATCATCGTTGACACCTTAAAAATAAACAGAACTAACCACATATAAGGTTTGTAGTAGTAGGTAGATAGGGGTATTTTCCTAACATTAATTTTCTTTTATACAAAATTAAATCATAAGCTTTGCTTTCTTTTAAAAGTAGCCTTATAGCAATTAAAGTTTATGCCTATTATTTATCTTGAAAAAAGCATATTAGAGTACTAGTAGAAAAGATAACTAACTTAGTATACTTAAACCTCTTCTCTTGTAATTTATAAGGCGAAATTTTGTAATATGACTTTTGTAAGTAGAGAGCCTTGCTTAGTAATCTATTTTATACACTATTTAAGATCAAGCTATCATTATAGATAAGAAGCTGGCTTCGGCGGTTTAAGACAACTTTTTGACGTGACTACACAACTTGTAGACACCCTTTTAGAAAATAAGATTAATTGCTAACTATAGGTACTGGGGTTCACGCCCCTTGTTCGGCAGGCACGCAATTAGTGTATTGCAGGTTTAGACAAAAAAAGGTGTAATATCTTTTAAACTAACTAACTAACTAACTGACTACTGCTAACTGCAACTTCTATTGTCAATTGCTATCTTAGCGGTGTTGTGGTTACAGCGTTTCTGGCATGCGTCTATACTCAGATGTAAACATACAACAACAGCATTACTATCTAAGTATTGCTCTCTTATCTCTAGAGGTAACTTATAAAATCATCCTGCTTGCTAGTTTGTCCTAGCTACTTATAACTGTTTTAACACGCCCTTACTTTTATAAAGCTACTATTAAGTCTTTTAACTAAAGTTACATTTGCGTGAAAGAAAATTAGTAAGAAAACACACTATTACTGTACCTAGACTATTGACATACGCGACGTATCTAATAGACTTACAACTTAACAAGCTTTGTATAACCTCTATTATAACTTCTATATTTATTATACTAAACGCATTAAGAAAGTGCTAATAAATAATAAAACTTTATCTCTACGTTTACCTAATAACTATAAAAGCTACTGCTAACAGCTCTTCTTTAACTGACTAGAGAGACCGCTTATTAAAGGTAAGCGTATGCTTTGTAATCAACTACTATAGCTTTCTATATAGTAACTTAGAAAGGTCTAACTTTACTTAATGTAAGCTATTAGTCTTTGTGTTAAATAAAGAAAAAAGCAATTTAAGCATTATATTATCTAATTACATAAAAGTTGTTTGTATATAGTACTAAATAAGAAATCTTAAAAGTAAGAAATAGTAAGTAGAGAGCTTTTAAAAAAAGATATTGCAGGCTCCTGCTGCAGTAACGTACGTGTCCTTACCCTCCTAAGTCCTTCACCTCCTCTACCTCTATCGCAATCTTGTTGCTAGCTATAGGCTAACAATTGCTGTTAAACACGTTTCAATCAGTATTGTTTTTAGTACTTTTAGCAATTTTTTAACCTTAATTTTGCTTAGTAGTCTAAGTATTTCTGCTCTAAGCGCTCGCTTAGCGCGTAGACCTTATAAACTTATTAGTTTTAATTTTGTTACCTACATATAATTTAATTTTTTTAGACTTTTGCGACTAATTTGTAGAGAGTAGCTGCTAATTATTTTTTTAGAAAACCTAACGTACTTTATAAGCGAGTGGCCGGCACAAGCGAGTGGCTAGACTTTGCCAAGACCTCACTTAAACCACGACTGTGCACGACCGTACAACACTATTAAGAACAGTAATTTGTATTTATAGTAAGCTAATTTATTTAAAATCTTCTGCTCTATTTAGCTTATATGTGCGTGAGTTGTGTCCTACCTTACTATAGCGTTTATAGTGTCTATAAGATAGTTTACTTACTTTAACACGCACTTTTTATTTACTTTTTTTTAATTACTACGCGCTTTAAACTTTTTTAGAGTTAATAGTTAGAGACCTTTCTTAACTATAAGTAACTTCTATTTTTATATAATTTACGTTGCGTAGCAGCTTTATTAGCTATTTTAAGCTTAGTAATATGCTTTTATAATATTACTAAAGTATACGCTATTATTTCTGCGCCTTTAAAAAAGCTTTTTACTACCTTAACTATTAAAGTAAGTAAGCTATTTATATATTTTTAAAATCTTTTAAAAACTAGCTTTATTTAAAAATTTAGTTCTATAGTAGTACTTAGAGTTTATAACTGCTAGAGACTATTATTAATAGTAGGTAATAGTAGAGTATGTAGGTAGATATTAAGTATTAATATAACAGCCTCTAGATTAAATAGAACTAAGCTAGTACTGTAAAAGCTTTCTAAGATATTTCTTCTAATAATAGTAGTGTTAAAAGTAGCTTTAAAGCATAGTAAGAACTTTATTTTAGTAATATAAGTAATTTTATTACGTATTAGCTTTTTAGCTTAGTACTTATATGCCTTTTTTAATAGCGTAAAATACTTAACGTTAAGTAGCTATAGTAAGTATATTAAGTAAGAAAGTGTATAAAAAGTAATTATTTTCTTTTTTTTGTAAAGCTAGTAGAATTTGATTAAGCTATAGCTTTTATAGCTGTTAAAAACAAGTAGATATTAGCTACTAATAACTTTTTTTTTATATACTTATTAAAGTGCTTTAGCTACTTAATACTAAGCTTATTTATTATCTAGATGTTTTTATAAACTATAATTACTTAGTTTTAAAGTAAGTTTTTGTTTATACTAGGTAAAGAGGTAGTGCTTGCCTTAGAAAATAATAAAAGGTAAAATTACTTACTTTATTGCGTTTATGCCTTAGATAGCTGTAACTTACTCTTAGTTACTTTACTATACTATTTTTAGCTGTCTTTAATACTCTACTACTATAACTACTAACTTAGTTTATATTATACTTATTATAAAGCTTATTTTATTTAAGTTGTACGTGTTTTTATTTAAAATACTATACTTAGCTTTTATATTTTGTACTAAGTAGAACTAGCTTTTTATAATTTTAAAATACTTGCAAAGAGCTTAACTATAGTTATACTTTTAATTAAACTTAGCTTTAAGCTCTAAGCAGCAATTAATTAAATTTACAGCCTAATTTTTACTAACTAAGTTCTAGTTATAGACCTAGAGCAAAGAATTAGCTATCTCTTTAATATTATTAAGTTAAAGTAGGTATTCTTACTCTAATAGCTTTAGAATATACTTAACAATTGCTATTTCTTTAAATTTTTAAAAAGCTATTAATTTAGGCGTATAATTGCGTTAATAAAGTGTTCTAGTGCGTTATTATTTAAGTGTTTTTTCTAGCACGTTGTAGGCTTTTGCAGCGCAAGGCGTAGTAAGCATTATATTTTAAATAAAAGCTCAAAGTGCAAGCTGTATTTAAGCCTTTTTCTAATCTTAGATTATGTTGCTACGTTAAGACATTGCGTGTTAGGAGAGATGTGGTGAGGTCTTGGCAAAGTCCGGCCACTCGCTTGTGCCGGCCACTCGCTTATGAAGTACGTTATCTTGACTACAACAATAACTACCACCTTTGAAACCTTAATAATAAATTGATAAGAAGCTTGTTGATTTAAGCTTTAAAATTACGTAAAGTGAAATCACTCTAGTGTCTTTAAAAGAGCGTAAATTATACTATACTATACTTTTCTGCAATCTTTGTATATAAGAAAGATGTGCCTATTGCGCGCAAATTAATTCTTTCAATTATTTCTTAGATTAGATCTATATTAGTGGAGTTATTAGGTGTCGAAAGGTGGTGTTGTTTTGGTAGGGGTGAGCATTACGCGGTCATGCGCGTTACGCTGTCAATCTCGGTATACGTCTGTGCGACCTAGCTACAACTACATTTTTTTCGCACTTTCTGACGTAAGCTTACTTAACCTCAACCTAATTTATACCTATTTACTAGCCTAGTTATAGTTTAACTAGTGTCTACCTTGCGCATATACCGCGCGATTAGAACTTTAATTTACTTTCTATAGCTATATATATTATTTTAAACCTTATAGATCTTACTACAAAAGATTCTCAATATAGTTGCTATTATGTAAGGCTCTATAGCCTTAAGTTTAGTGGTTGTTTTAGTGTTCAAACTGCGCGTTGGCCCGTCTACCTCGGTACGCTTATCCCGGTCTAATTTCACCGCTTATGTGGAGAAGCTACGCGCTTATTCTATAAGAGATTATGCTCCACAAGGGTCTCTACTAGTTTGCTGCTCTATAGAAAAGAAGAAATCTTCTATAGTTTTAATACTCTACTCATTTTTTGGATTGTTCTTGAGCTTGATCTTTTACATAATCGCTGTTCTCTTTTACTAAAAATTATGCACCTTCCCCGCTTTCTATGTCAGCCTCTAACGTAACACCGGTGTGAAAGTGGTGTTGGGGTAGTGTTAATATATTTAGCTTTCGCGCCGGCGCTACGAGTTAGTATTGTAACGATATTGGGCCTTGACCAGCCCCACCAGACCCCCGAGTCTTCTAACTGCTCAGTAGAGGCTCCGAATAGCCTCCGATACGGGTATATAGATGTGACCTCCTGCTCAGCTAAAAGAGCAAGTTTCTTCTGTTTCACTATACCAGGGCTACAGAAAAGAAAACATCTACTATTTAATACTTTGCGCGTATTCCTACATATTATTCCGCATTAGGTTGGACCTTATACGCACTCTTACCTGCGCTGATACAGGTATGCAATCTATCAACTTCTAAGAAATTCTCTCACGCCATAAAGTCAACATGAAGCTCGTTCTTCTCGGTCTCCTAGCTTCTATTGCTAGCGCTGACGTCGGCACAGCGGCTTCTTACAGTCCACCTTACCTCCCAACAAACTGCTACGGTTCTGATGCCACGGAGTTTCCATCGTCCAATTTGTTTGGAGCTGCTGGCGATGGCATATGGGATAACGGTGCAGCTTGTGGCCGGCAATATCTGGTTAGATGCATTAGTGCCGCAGATCCGAGGGTTTGCATACCAGGCCAAACTATTCAAATCAAAATCGTCGACTATGCAGTGACTGCAAAAAGTAAGCCGAGTGCAAAGGATACGACGATAGTTCTCTCCGATAAGGCGTTTACCGCGATTGCCAAAAATAGTGAAACAACCAAACGAAGAGCACAGTTTATCAATATTGAGTTCCAGCAAGTCTAAGGTTATTAGTATAGAGATTTCCTCTTACTCCAAATATGATAAAATTGTTAGCAACACTACCTAAAATCTTATAAGATTGTTTCTTCTCCAATACAGACTCTCATAACACAAGTTTTCTTAGCCTCTATAGCTAACGTGTTTCACAAGCGAGTCCGCATTACAAGCAGTTACGTACTGTACTAACTTTGCGCACCTCTTTTCGCGTATAACTCAACTACGTCATGAGCTAGAAGATTGATTGCTTTCGAAGAAAGCATTTTAGCTAAATTAGTGACTGGAGATCTAACAAAGCGCAACTGTCGCAGAGCACTGCCCCACGAGCTGCGCTACCGCCAGCTAACGAGTCATCTAAGATTAGCGGACATAAGAACATAGTACTTATGCAGTAAGACTAACAAGAGATAATAAGTACTACTTCTAAAGTAGGGTATACATAGTAGCACCTTTATAATGCTTCTTAGGATTAATAATTATCTCTTATTTATTTCTATACTCTCTTCTGCAATAGTTATAAGCCTAGCGCGTTAAAAATAATAATATAGGTCTATATTGCTGCTCAAGTCAAAAGCACAAAATTAAGTACCGAGGTGGACGGTCATACCGTGTCCGTGCGCGCAATGCCCACCCCAACACCAAAACCACCTACACAAATCGCGTCATAACTCCACCAATATAGGCGCGCAATAAACACTCTAACTTAATTTCTATAGCTATATATATTATTTAAGCTATATAGATCTTACTACTAAAAAATCTGGCAATAGTAGCTATTGTGTGAGGCTCTACAGCCTTAAGTTTAGTAGTGGTTTTAGTGTTTAGGTGGCACTGTATAATAGTGGTAGCCGCTACCAAGGTAGACGGGCTAACGCGCAGGACGGGCCAACGCGCGGTTTGAACACTAAAACTACTACTAAACTTAAGGCTGTAGAGCCCCACACAATAGCTACTACTGCAAAATTTCTTAGTAGCAAGATCTATATAGCTTAAATAATATATATAGCTATAGAAATTAAGTTAGAGTTTTTATTGCGCGCCCTGTGCGCGAGGTAGACGCTAGTTAAGCTATAACACTACTTTTAGGCTCTCTACTACTTTTAGAGCTTACAATAGGCCTTTGTTTTTTTAAATATCCTTTTCAAGAGCCTTAAGGCTGCTTCTTTGGCCCTTTAAAGAAGTTTTTAAGAATTATTAAAGTTGTTTTGTAGCCCTGCAAGCAGCTGCTCTAGAGGCCTATTTAGCAGCCTTCTTAGCTTACTCCTTCTCTCTTACTAATTAAGCTGCAGCCCTCGACTATTGCTTTATTTTGTTCTTTTTTCTCTTTGCCTACCTTGTCTTTTTATAATGCTTATTTATTTTAGCTTTTTAGTGTGTACCAAATCCCTTTTGTGCTCTAAGAGTTGTTAGTAATTACGTGCCTTTTTTACCTTCCTTAAAGACTAGACTTTAGCCTTACTTTAGAACTTCCTAAGCCCCTTAAGTAGGAGAGACTCTCTTTATATTTTATATATTTTTTTATTTATTAGAGCCTTGCGTAGGCCTTTAACCTTATGCTTTAGAAAAGTCTTTTAAGTTAAGACTTAGTAATAACCCTAGCTCAGCTTTAAAGCTTATTTATTTCTTTAATCTTTTACTATGTTACATAGTAAGCGTTTAACTTTTTTTAAGTTTAAAGCTTTTAAGCATAAAAACTTTCTATTACTAGCAAAGCTCTTAATACTAAACCTTTTTGATATAACTTTAAAATTAAAAGTTAGCTAGTAAATAGGTATAAGTTAGGTTGTGGTTAGGGTCTAACGTAAGCTAACTTAACCTTAACCTAACCTATATCCTTACTATTTACGCTAAATATAGGTATAAGTTAAGTTAGAGTTACACAGTCTAGTAGTTAAGATTATAGTTAAATTATATAGACTAGTAGTTGTAGTTATAATTAAGTTACACAAACTAGTAATTATAGTTATAGTTATACATATAAACTATAAGTATAAGTTAGGTTGTAGTTAAGCTATAAAGGGAAGTAGTTAGGTTATAGTTACATGCTATTTATAGTAATAGATAGCTGTAATAGTTAAAGTAAAATTAGGTAAGATTAAAAGAACTAAGCGATATAAGCACTAATTTAGTTATAACTTTAACCTAACTACAACTACACGCTTATGTAACCTAACTATAACTACAACTACTAGTTTATATAACCTCTACTTAACTAAAACTAGAAGTTTATATAACCTTAACCTAACTTATACTTACGCGTAGGTACCTACTATTACAGATTTAATCTCTAGGTATAGTTGCTTGTTCTACTATTAACTTAGAAGTAGAGGTCTCTGCTTTCTACTTATTTATAGTAGGCTTAAAGGCAGCCTATTCAAAGCTTATAACTTAGAGATTAAGAAGGAGATAAAAGTAAAACAATAAGAATACAGAAATACATAAAGAAACTAAAAAAAAAAGTAATTTAAGTCTTATCATTGTATTATGCACCTGCTTAATTAAATCTTATAATTCTTTTGGATTCCAACTATAAGCCTTACTATAGTCTATATATATTTGTTATTTGCATTTTAAAAAAATTCGTACGTACGTAATAGCTTGCGTAGTAAATCATATAATATTTTATCATTTTATATAATCTTACGTAATAGATTGCGTAATTACTATAAATTAATTAATAACAATAATTAGTAGTGCTAGTAGTGTAATAGCTTCAAGTAATTAAATAAATTATAAGTTAATTATGAATTCTAAGTGTAATTTTAAGTACCTAGATCCTGTAGAGAAACAGCTAAGTAGCTTAATCTCTAACACGCCCCCTTAAGCTAGAAAGCTATTTTGCTAGTAATTTAAAATATAATAACTAGATTTACACTTAGTAAAAAATTTCTAATTTTATTAGAACTTGTAGCCTTTGTAAGACTATCAGCTAGTAGGCAGCTTATATTCTAATATACTAGCTTAATTTGTTCTACTTCTACCTTCCTGCTTACTCTGCTTAGTTGCTTCTTTGTAGGCTATAAACTTAGCCTTTACGCTTAATAAAGCTACTGCTAGTTACGACTTTAATAGCTAAGAAATAGTGCTGAAAGATTTATAAATTTAGAGCAGAGATATATATCCTTAAATAAATCTCCTGCTACTAATATTACCCCTTTAATCTGCATTACTAAAGCCTATTAAATTAATCTTAAGCTCTGTTATTAATAGTGCAGATTCTGTAAAATTACATAGCAAGCTTATATATTTAGTTTAAGCTATATGACTTAACAAATAATTTAAGCTGCTAAAATGCTAAGTACTTAGATTAGCTATAAATCTTAATAGCAGATTTACTGCAAAAGTTTTTCAGACCTAGTAAAAAGTAACAAGTAGATTAAAGAGCTAATTTGTTATTAATATATCTTAATATCTTTTAGCGTAGCTTTTTTTTTTTTGGCATTATGTTCTGCTAGAGTAGTAATTTTCTAAGCTTAATTTCAAGCTTATTGTACTTAGCTAGTAATTTTTAAGCGTAATTATCTTAAGTAAAAAAGGTTAATTAATTCAATCTAAATACTTATACTCCTAGAAACCTAGATACGTTGCCTAGGTCTCTGATTTTAAGCTCTAATATTTTTAAAAAATTCTTTAATAATTAAGTTATCTTCTGCTTATTTGCTCTATATATAAGTAGATTGTCTACGTAGATTGTAATTATATCCTTTTATTTGATATTAATATATATAGCTGTTTTAATAGACAGAAATTTAAATCATAGTTAGCCTAGTAGGCTAGCTATAGCTTTTACAATTATCTGCTAGCTTGTTTTAAACTATATAAAGCTTTGTTAAGTAAGTAGACGTGCTAAAGATGCTTTTAATCTTAAAAACCTTCGAGTTGCTTATTATAGATTATTGTATTAATCAAAACGTTTAGAAATGCTTATTTAATATTTTAGCTTTTGATTAGCTAGTTAAGAGTAGTAAGTAATAGAATTAAAAGCCTTATTGAATTAGGCCTTGTAGTATTAACAAAAGTTTTTTTATAATTGATTCTAAACTTTTGTTAAAAGCCTTTAGCTACCTAGCGTGCTTTTAATATATAGTTGTTGTTTTACTAGTACTTTTTATTTAAAACATAATAAACTTTTAGAACTAGTTAATCTGCAGGCCTTAGTAGTAGTGACAAAGTATTATTTTTCTTTCATTAATCTAGTTCTTTTTTTATTACTACTCAATAGTACTCCTTATTCTTGTATTTAAGCACTTATTAAAACTTTCTATCATTATTCATATTCTTAGAAGTAAAGTATATATCTTCTAGAATTATGTTCTTAAAACTAGCATCTTCTGTAGTTAGAGCTAATTATAATAATATAGCTTTGTTTTTTATTAGAACAATTGGATTTCTCTTTATTACTCTTATTAAGTTTTAAGGTTTCTCTTTAGTGTTATAATTGTTTGCTTGTTTATCTTAATTAATTTAATTAGAATCTTCATTGTTTTCTAACTGCAATTTTAAATTTAAGAAAACTCAATTATTAAATACTCTTTCTAATACCTTAACATCTCTTGCAGTTGTAATCTTGTTTGACTTAAGATTAATAAGGCGATATAAATTATTGCTAAGGTAGCTAGTGATATAATACGGCTTAACTCTAGAATCAAGTTTGCTAAGAGATTCTTTTAGCTCCTTTTTGTATGCTAGAGATCCCTAGATTCTAATACTGCTAATTTTTACTTTATAGTAATACTTAGCTTTAAAAGGCGTTTAGTAGTTTATAGAACTATAAGATGTCCTATTATATTAGTACATTGCTGCAAGTAGAGCTTCTGCCTACAACTTTGTAGGCATATTTAACTTAAAAAGTAGAGCTCTTATCTTGTTAAACAGCGTTCTATTGATCTTTTTAGCACTACCTTTGCCTTCTAGATTAAAAGAAGGAGTAAATTATAATAGAAATTCTTTTTCATTTAAGAGCTTTTGCAGATCTAGTGTATTAAGCTTATTATTTAATTAAATAAGCTTAATCTGCTTTTTATCCTGTACTTTAGCCCTTTCAATAAAGGCTACAACTAGATTTACAGGCTCTGATCTAGAAGTAAGAAGATTAACTTCTAGATATTTAGTTTTATAGTCTAGAAAGGTGATGTAGTACCTATAGCCTCTGTTAGTTCTTCGCTTAATAGGTCCTCCTAGGTCGCAGTAAATAAGATTACTAAAATAGCAGTAAATATAGCAGTTTTTCTTAGTATACTGCCGTTGAGCTAGTATTTTACTGGATTGAATAATTAGGCTTTTAGCCTTAGTAAATTGAAATTTAGCTCCTTTCTAAACAGCTTAGTACAGACTAAGTAAATTTACTTTAAAGTCTAGTACTAAGAGTACGTCTTTTAGCATTATAAATGTATTTGTGCTAGTAAAAGTAATATAAACGTCTTCTTTTGCAATTGCTAGTAGTAGTGTAGCTGCATTACTCTATATAATATAATTATTGCTTATACTATAAAGGTTTTGAATTAGATTCTTGTTGTAGCAAATATGCGCAGTTGCTCTACTATCTAGTATATACTTAATAATTTCTGTGGATCTAGTAGTATTGATATTAGCAATCTTCTTATATACTAATACTATAGTTAAAAGAGCATATTTAGAGTTATCTAGTATATTAGATATTTAATTTACTTAATTTTTCAAATTTATTTAATTGTTTAGAGCTTTGCTTAGATCTTTTATTAAGAATTTCTTCTCTAGGTATTCTAGTTTTTTGTAGTAATTGCAAATTATTTGACGTCTTTTTTGTTGTTTAATTTGTAAGTTTCTAAGGACGTTTCTACGTCCTAAGATTAAGGAGCTAGTAAGCTATTGTAGCTCTTTTATTAATATAGCTTCTTTTAATTATATTAATTATGTTTATTATTATAGCTCTTCTTATTAGAGCTATTCTTTAAAGCTTTTAGACATCTAGAATTATTTAATATTTAGCTGCACATTGCTTCTAGATTAATTATTCTATTTAATTCAAAGCTTTAAGTATTTGCAGTAACTAAATAGTTAAAATTTAAACTTAAATTATTAAGTATTAGAGCTGCGACAAATTTAGTAGGCAATTTAATATTTCCAGTCTCTAGGCTTAAAACTTGCCTATTAACCTTCCATAGATAACTTTCTACATTGTTCTAACATTAATTTTAGTGTAGTATTAATACGATCTCTACATATTAAAAAATTAGAACTGAATTCTTTTTAAGAATATAATTTCTTTAGGTAATTCTAGAGAAAATAGGAGTTAATAATATCTTTTAACTATAATAAATGTCTATCTTTAAGGCAAAGACGTAATATTAATAAAACTTTTAGTTTTTAGTTTTTAAGCGTCTAATAGTTGTCTAAATAGTCTTCTTTAGTTAATTCACTAGAACTAATTATCTTAATATCCTTATAATCTTGTTATACAAAAATTAATTTGATTTTAAGTACTTATGTATTATAGTTAAAGCTGCCTTTAAGCTTAGGCACTTTGAAAATACTATTATTAGCTATTTTAATCTACTAGCCTAAGCCTAGAATAATTAGCTAAGTAGATAATAATTAAACACCTAGTACAGCTGTAGTTACTGTCCTTACTATAAAGAACTCTAGCTGCTAATTAAATTAATCTTCTATTACTAGCGTATTAGAGTTTCTTAGCTTGTAGCTTTAGCTTGCTTCTAACCTTTTAAAAAAAATAAGCTTATATAGCTAGATAACCTTTGCTATATAGCTTGTATACGCTTAGTTGGATACTCTTACTAGCGTAATTGAGTTTTTTAGCTTATTTGCCTTAGTTTACTCTTAACCCCTTAAGTTTTTTAGCCTATTTGCCTTAGTTTACTCTTAAACTAAAAAGACTTTAATAGCAAGATCCTCTTTGCTATAAATTAATTGTTTGTCTAGTTAGATCCTCTAACTAGTGTTGTTAAGTTGTTGTATTGTAACCCTAGCTCTTGCTAAGAAACTAGCCTTAAATAGTACTAGTTCTTACGTGTGCTTACAATCTAGGCAAAGAGAAATTTCTTAAATCTTTTGTTTTATCGCGTGATCTTTTATTAATAATTCAGGCTCATAACCTGTTGCAGATTCAACCTCTAGGTAAAGTTGCTTGTTATACTATCAACTCAGAGGTAGAGCTCTCTGCCTTCTACTTGTTTGTAGTAGACTCAGAGGCAGCCTAATCTAGGCTTATAGCCTAGAGATTGAGGAGGAGGTGCGGAAGTAGCTAGTAGCGTAATAGCTTCTAGTAATCAATTGATCGTAGGTTGATTGTAGATTCCAGGTGTAATTTTGAGCACCTGGATCCTGTGGAAAACAGCTAAGTAGCTTAATCTCTAACACCTACGACCTATTTACTAGCCTAATTAAAATGTATAAGGCCTTTAGCCTTAAAAGCCTTTAAGATTATTATTTCCTTAAAAAAGGCCTGCTAGGCTTAGTAGAAGAGGAGAAAGAAATCCCTCTTGCTTATTAAGGTGAGACTCTAGTTTCTCTCTAGAAATCTAGATATCTTAGCTTAGTAAGCTAATAAAAGACGCTTTATCAGAATAATATCAAAAAGCTACAGCATAGAAGTTAAATAAAGAGAATTAACTGTAAAAAGAATCTTGTTCTAACTATAGTACTTAATCAAACCTATAGTAAGGTAAGATTAATAGCTATCTAAAATAAGTATTTAGTAAGAGAAATAAGCCTTTGCCTTAGTAATTTAATTAAACACCTGTATAAGCTACGCAAGACTAATATTATTATTTATTCAGCTAAAAGGTAATAAAATAATTAGAACTAAATAAGTTTCTAAATTAAGGGCTTATAACTAAGAATCCCGTGCTAATTTTGAAGTTAATCAATATATAAGGGTAGGCGCTAGGTAAGATTTATTAGCGTATATGCTAGATAGTAGTGTTATTTAATCTTGCAAGCTATCCTCAATGGTATATCTTCTTTTTCTTTACTTATATAAGGGCTTACTAAAGATCCTCTTTAATCTTCTTAGCATACTAGGGAGGAAGCCCTTTTTATCTATATTGTATATATAACACGCCTTAACATAGTACTACTAATTGTTCTTACGTAGAAGATTAAAGTATATGCTGTACTTTCTTCTTAAATTAGCCTTGTAGTAATTGTTATCTATGCTTGATTTCTATTATATAATAAGCTTATTAGGGTGCTAGTGGACGAAGCGATCAATCTAGTGTAATTTCACCTCTCTCCTCGCGATCTGTGAGGCGAAATTTGGATTATAGCTCGTGTAGGTAGAAGGCCTCGCCTAGTAAGCTGTTTATTGTACTATAGGAGCTCAAGCTCCTGTTGTAGGTGGAGAGCTTGTTAATCTTAAGACTTGAAGTTGCGTAAGATTAAAACACCTTGGTGTCTTTAAGAGAGCGTAGATTGTACTACACTATACTTTTCTGCAAACTTTGTATACAAGAAAGAAGCTCCTAGTGCGCGCGATTTAATTTTATCAATTGCTTCCTTGATCAGATCTATATTGGTGGAGTTATCAGGTGTTGAAAGGTGGTGTTGTTTTGGTAGGGTGAGCGTTGGCCCGTCATGCGTGTTGGCCCGTCCACCTCGGTATAACCGTCCACCTCGGTATAGCTACTTGAATTATTTCTGTTACCTTGCTTTATTAGAGCATATCTTAAAGCTTATTATTGTACAGGTATTAGAGTGTATAAAGATATACTGCTACAAGGGCAGGAGATCACTAGTGGTTAGGTTATGCAAGAACTAGGTTAGTAAGATGTTAATCTTATTGTAAGTTAGTATAGAAACTATAAATAGAAGAAGACGCCCATTTAATAGTACAGAACAAGGAGGTAAAGAAAAGTTATTAATAGTTTTTCTTTTTTTTCCCGCAATACACAAAAGAGGTTTTATAACTTAAGATTAAGTAGTTAAGCACGAACATTGTGTGCAGTAGAGTATTACCTTGTGTACTAGGATAAACTTTCTCTTCTTGCATACTTAGCCTTATTAAGCTTTAAGTTCCACCGGAGAAATAAATCGCAAAAAAAAAATATAGCTTAATCACTTAAGTTGCTGCATAGTACTCATAAAACACACATTTATGTATTACCTATAAAATCTAAGTATTTAGACAGCACTCAGGTTCTCTAAGCTTAGTAGTTCTATTACTATAGACTTCTTTCAAACAAATTTTTATTGTAGACTTACTTTTTTTTTACCTACTTACTCTAACAATGTTCTTGTATAGTAGTAGTTAAAATAGAGAGGGGTGACTAAAAAAAAGATATAAAAAAGGTATTGTTTTAAAGCTTAATATTTCTTCAAAAAGAAGAGCTAGGCTGGAAGGAGTTAGTAATTTGAAAAGCCAAAAGCTTCCTCTTTAAGATTTGGCTGCTTAGTAAGTTGCTTAGTTCGCTTTTTGGGCCTGTAATCTCGCTTGAAATAAGTTCAAAAAAAAATCGAGAATGAACTTTAGCATATCTTTTTTGTAAACGTATATAATCTGTTAAGAAAAAGCTAAGTTTAATTAGCTTACGTAAGCATGACGTGAGCAAATATCATAGTAGTATTTCTTACTTCTTTATAGTTTAATTGAAGGGTGGAAAATTAGGAGTTGCTTACGTAAGCACTAATTACATAATAACTTCGTCAATGTATAGTATATTAACTTCTTTTGTTTATCCTAACTTGCTTTTTATGTATTATGTCCTCTACGGCTTGCAATCTCTCTCATTTTAAACAACAAATTTATACTTTATATTTACACAATAACTCTATCTCCTCTATTAGTAATATACTACAAACGCCCTCTAAAAGTATTTCCAATACTCTTTATAGAATTAGACAAAAAAATAACAATATCTTATCTACTTTTAGGCATAAAGAAGGTCGTCCTTTAAAGATCTCATAGAAAGCAAAAAGACTGCTTAATAGAGACCTTACTAGAAGCTCCAAAAAGACAAATCAACGTCTTTAAAAAGAAAATAGTCTAGATCTTTTGATTAGTGTACGGGTGTTGGAGTGTATGAAGACATACTGCTACGAGGGCTAGAGATCACTAGCGATTAGATTTTGCAAGAACAGGGTTGGTAAGATGATAATCTTATTGTAGATTAAGTATGAAAGACTGTTAGTAGAAGGAGATGCCCGTTTTATAATACAGTGTATAAATTGAGTCGTAGAGTAAGTAGATAATAAATAGTGTCCACTTTCCGCAATGCACAGAGGGGTTTATATACATTAAGATTAGGTGGTTAAGCACTAACCTAGCGTTTAGTAGGGTATCACTCTGTGCACTAGCACAAACCTCCTCTTCTTGCAAGCTTAGCCCTATTAAGCTCTCTATTCTGCAGGAAGAAAAAGGAAAACAAAACAGCAAAATCAAAGAATTAAAATAAAGAAAATATAAATTAATTACTTAGGTTGCTGCCTAGTATAAGCAAAACGTATTTTTATATAGTAGCTATAGGATCTAGGTATCTAGAGAGCACCTAGATTCTGTAGGCGTAGTAATTTTTTCTCTATATACTTATTCTAGGCATATCCCTGTTCTAAGCTTATCTTTTTTACTTCTTTAAACGCTTACTTTAATAAGGCTCTAAGGCACTAGTAGTTGTTATACTTAGTTTAGACGCAGGTACTATATTAGTAAAAGCAGCAGAGCTAAAGTTTTACAAATTAATTAAAGGTAACTATAATAAAGTTGCTTGGTTAAAGTTGAAAGTACTAAAACGTTATCTAAAATAACTATACTAAGTTAAGAGCGTGCACGAGGAAGGAGCTGTGTAGAAAAAAAGCATAATAGAATTCTTGCTTTTCTAGAAGACCTAGCGCTTGTCTACTTTTATGCTAAGCTCTTCTTAAAGGCGCTAGAGAGAATTAGCTTAAGAAACATTAGTTTTCTACATATTTCAGTCGTTTGTTGTATGTAAAGAGTTTTTTCTATTAGTAAAAAAGAATAATTAGTTAAGAACACCTTAAACTGAATAAGCATAAGAAGTATTCTTTTCTAATTCTTTAACTACTAGCTATAAGTTAATAGTTTGTTACAGGACGTAATTACAATATTCTTTAGTATAATTATTAATCTAATTCTTATTAGCGTTCCATAGCGTGTTGTGCAGTTTCTTACAGACAAGATAATTATCTTGTTTAGCCTGTCTAATAAAGGGTTTTTAATCTAGGACCCGTACTTAATATAAATATTAGTAAAAAATAGCTATTTAATCTCTCTAAACTTGTTAAGATAACTAGAGAGAGTGTAAGAAGTGGTAGTAAAATTCTGGTGAACTTTAAAAAATCTTCTTATAGGTTTCTATTTATTTTTAAGGTGTTAAAGGTGGTGGTTGTTGTTGTATTCAAAATGGGGTTTCCAAAACAGTGAAAAGCAGCTACCTTCTACTAATCAGACGCAAAAGTAAAAAAAAAAGATTGTGTGTAGTCAACGAGATTCGAACGGTGAGTGGATGAGGTCCACGCGCTAATACCGAGCGAAAATCAGGGTCGAAAAAATTGCTTGAGGTACCAAAAAACGACACCAATTGAAACGTGTTCAACAGCGATTGCCAGATAGGTTTCTATAGTAGGCATCTTTATTACACTGTTTTAAACTATAGCAAACTAGAAAAGAATAGTACACCAATTGTAAGTAGTTGGCCTAGTAGATTTATCACATCAAAAAAGCAATAAAATTTAAACTTGTTTTTTATTGTAGATTCCCTTTATTTAAACACAGTTAGAAACTACTTTTAATATATTTTCTGGCTAGTTAGTCTTATATTTTTATTCTTTAATAAAACAATTTAACAATTTAATGCTTGCGTTCTTACGCCAGCGTAGATACTCTAGTACATGCTTATAACATCTTAACAGTATCTTTATATGGTT
This sequence comes from Alternaria gansuensis, assembly GCA_009289805.1. NCBI lineage: Eukaryota > Fungi > Ascomycota > Dothideomycetes > Pleosporales > Pleosporaceae > Alternaria > Alternaria gansuensis. The sequence goes on from WBOK01000070.1 coordinate 21,177, forward strand.
GTTGTTATTCTTATTTATAAATAAAATAGAAGTTCAAATTATCTTAGCACTAAGGCCTTTCTCTATTACACGCTTGAGATTAAATTTAATGTGCTTAAAGTAAGTTTAGTTACCTTTATTTAGCAAACTTAGCTTAGTAAGAGTAAGAAATTAAAGTGCACTCTTTACAAAGCATTGCGTATTATGACTAGTATCTTAGGTTAGTGCGTATAGCTTATTAAATAAACAAGTAGTATATGTTGCGTAATTACCTAAAGTTTAGCTTCCTATCTATATGCTACAGATAGAAGTGATACATCTTAAAGGTGTTTATAATAATATCTTTTTTCTAGCTATCCCTAAACAGCTATATGCAGACGATAGTAATAATGCTTCTTATATATTAGAATTCCTCCGCCTAACGTCAAAACTCTATAGTGTTAATAATCTTGTTTTAAGCAAGGATAGGGGAGAGATTAAGTTTAGAAGATTAATATTAGTAGCTTAGCATATCTTTATTCTGCTTTATCAAGTAATACTTGCTAGTAAAGAGCTTAGAAATAACTAGATCTAATTAGAATCTGTGCTAGCAGCTCTATTCTATATATAGTAAGAGCAGACACTTGTTAAGCATATTAAAAATTATAACTTTTTTGAATAGACTTAGAACGCTTACAGCAGTGTGTTTATAAGGAAAAAATCCTTACTTGTATAACAAGTTGTTAGAACTAAGTAGTTATCTAATATTAACTTTATAGTACTACTTCTTAAGAACTTCAACCTAATCAAAATTAGTAATTAGCTTCTTTATGTAGTCTTGATTAAGTAGCTTAAAGAATATCGAAGTAGAATTTATACAATAACACCCTGTTAAGAGAATCTCTTATTCTTAATTAAAGGTATCTAGCTTTTTGTCTACATAAAAAGTATTATTAAGCTTAGTATCTAGTTGTATAGCTACCTGCTAGTAGGCTAGTGTTGCCTTTAGAGCACGAGAGCTTAGTAGAGGCAGTAGAGCAAGGAATTATTAGTTACTAGCCTTAGCTCTAACTTGTCCTACCTAGACGTTAGCAGTATCGCGCCTTTATTGTACAACAGTTATTCTATTTATAAGCTTATATTTTCTAATTAATGCGTATTTATCTAGTCTTTAGCTAGTAGACATTCTTGTAAATTGCCTTAGATTCTTAGTTATAACTAATAAGCTGCAACTTCCTAGAGTATAAGTCTTAGATGCTATGACGTTACTATAGCAATTAATAGATTAAGCTTCATATAGGATCCTCTTTAGATTAGCAGTAATTACAATAAGTATACTAAATACTAAATGCGTCTTTACGCTAAAAGGCTTAAAGTTATTACTTAAAGTGTTTTATGTAGAATAGTGCTAACTAGATTTAGAGTTCTTAAATTTAGCCATATACCTAAAAATCTTTTGCTAGAAAGCATAGAATAGGTTGTCTTTTCTCTTATTATTTTTAGCACTAGCGTTAGGGCGTAGATTCTATACGCTATATGTTATATGATTGTTCTAAACCTTTGCTTTATTAGTAATTTTAAGTGGTTCTCTTACTTCTTGAGCATTAATATTTAAAGGCAGTTCCTTGTTAAAAAGGCTGTTTTGTGCTGTAAACTTATAAATATCTTTATATAGTAGCTTTACTATTACTTAGTTAGCTAGGAACGTGTATTATTCTTTACTTTAGTTTTTAAGTTAATCTAATGCACTACTGCGGCGTTTAAGAAGTAAGCAGAGTCCTTAAGATCTATACGCTTTAGTACAAAGGCTATATCTAATAATTCTTAGTAGTTAAGTAGTGTGTAAAGTATGTAAATACTAATATATTTTTGAACAAATCCTAGAGCTAGCTTCTTTACTGCTAAGATAGCACTACCTAGTTCTTTAGCCCTCCTGTCCTTCAACAAAATTACTGCAGTAATAATAAAATAGTATTTCTAGAAACCTTTAATACAACTATATTTGTTTATAAGTTCTAGGTGCTAAGCACAAAGATTACCTACTTATAACATAACTTCAAAATTTTAGTCAATTTAGTAGAAAACGCTATTAAACAAATAGTTTATAATTATACGCTGTTGCCTTTAAGCGTTTAGAAGGATCTTGTTTACTAAGGTCTAGATACTAGTAACTTCAATGCTATTGCTAAGTTTTGCAAGCTCTAGTACCTTATTTTAATACTAAACAAATTTAAAGATGTAGTCTATAACGTAGTCTTCTTTTTTAGTACTAACCTATAGACGCCTAAAGAACTTTAATAGTCCTAGTTACGCTGGTAAATGGGTTGGGGTTGGGTCGTGGTTAGGTCAGCTTACGTTAGACCACAACCCAACCCAACCACAACCCTATTTTTTACGCTAAAAGTGGGTTGTAGTTGGGTTGTGGTCGCACGGACGTGGGCTGTGGTTAGGTCGCACAGACGCGTGGTTGTGGTTGTAGTTAGGTTATAGCGCATAGACCGTGGGTAGTAGTTATGTTGTAATTAGGTTATAGAGGGAAGTAGTTAGGTTGTAGTTGTTAACATAGTTAGTTATCACAGTACAGAAAGTATTAAAGAGAGCATATTTATATTATTATACACAAAAAAACCCCTAAGTACCTGCTATATAATTTATTGTAGAAAGCTAGTAGAACGTGAAGTTAGTACTAAACTTCTTATAGTATCTAACAGCTATCTTTGAATCTTTAGCTTAAATAGTAACCCTCTTAGCATAAATAGCATTAAGGTTACAGTCTATATTTGTTAGTTAATATATAATTTGAAAATAACAAGAGTAGTTAAAATACCTTTAAAGTAGTTAACTAGGAACGCTTTAGCTAACTCTTAAAAAGCATAAATTGCTTCTTCTAAAAAGCATATATTAGAGTAATAAGTATGCGCAATCTTGTAAACAAGACAGCTAAACAAGAGTTTACGCAGTAATAGTTTAGTTAACTTTTACTACTTTTTAATTTCTTTTAGCGCAACAGCTTTACGCCATTAAAGTTTAACTATAATAATAGACTGTAATAACTTACTACCTAGCTTAAATTAACGTTTTCTCTCTAGAGCCCTAGACTTTATAAGTCCTATAGGCGCCTTTTAACTAGCCTTCATGTATAGGATCTTTATAAGCGCCTTGCTAATAGTTAAAGCTTACGCGGTTTGCTTAGTGCGCGCTATTATTATAGTTATAAGGTCGTTAAAGTTTGTAGTAAGCGTATAGAATTATTATCGTTTTTATTGCAGCAATAAGGTGCGCAAGTAAACATAATAAATAGCTGTTATAATATAGCGTGCTAGGGTGTATTGTTAAAAGGTCGCTAGTTAGTTAGGTAAGTCTAAATATAGAAAAAACTTAATTTTTAGTTAGCTTTAGTAGAGGCGCACAGACTACACTAGCTACAATACAGCAACGTTTCTAAATCTCTACCTACTATCAAACTACTAGAACTAAAACTAACTAATTATAGTTAATTATTATATTTATTGCTATAACAATAATGGAAGAAGAGTCTAGTAATAGTCCTAAAAGTTTACTTCTACGCATTCAAATTTCAGTCCTACTAGGTTTCAAACGTAATAAGTAGGAGAAGCTTATAAAGATATTTAACACAGCTGTTAATTACAGCGCATACTAATCTATAAATAGTTACATATGCAAAAAAGACAAAATTTATAATACGCTTACGCAACGCGGCTAAGGGAGTTTAAAGAAAAGTTGCTTTACAAATTTAAAAGTCCTAACAAAGAAATTATTAAGCTTTAATTCTTAAGCTATTACGCAAAGAAGTTAAGCAGTTGAACTTAATTTAAAGACAAAGGCCTTACAAGACGCACATGCAGCTAATTATACTGCTATATACTAATTAAAAAAAATAGAAAGCATAGAACATTACAAGAATGCAAGTGTAGAAAGGCGCAAAGAAATAATAAATGAAGCATAAGAAGTGCTTAACTAAAATTTATACTACGCCTAGAAGAGTAGTAAGTTAGCATAGTTAGTTATTATAGAGTTGTGCTTAAATATATATAGATAAGTTACTACAGACAACCCTTAATTAAATTTATAGAAAATAAAAAGACGCATACTACAAAGTTAATATAAGGTAGCACGCAAGAGTTCTAGACAAGGCGGCGCAGGCAATAGAGAGCTTCAACAATAGTAGATAGAGTTATATACATACTTAGATTTATAGCTCTAGTAGTGTTTTTAAAAAGATTATACGTTGTACCTACAGTGTAACGGCGCAGGCAAGACTTACGGATCAGTATTGTTAGAAGAGATTACGGCAAGGCATATAGGAGTGCGTTGTGATCCACAAATAAGCCTTGATTTAAATAAGACATCTATAGGCCTTGTACAAAAGGATATTAAAAATCTATAAAGCAACTATAGGTCCTAAGCTGTCTTTATACCTGCGATCCAGGCTAGGACTAGAGTAGGTCTAATACAGATAAGAACCTAAGATAATAGTAAAGATAATAGAGTTGTAACGTGTTTGTTACACTATCCCCCCTTTTAGTAGTTAGCTAGTCTTATAGCTATATATATTTTTTAACATGTTTATTGTTTATTTGTTGTTAACTTTATAACATCTTTTGTTGTTGTTGTAGACTTCTAATAGGCAGTTACTATAACTTTAACATAGAGTAGTGTTAGAATAGCCTTAAGCGTTTACTATTTTAATATTATAATAACATGTTGTGTCTAATTTTTCTGCTTTTCAAAAATACTACACATATACATATATACACACGCATATACATATACTATACTGCTGCGTTGCCCCTTAGGGGCTTTACTAGAGGCGTATTGCCTTATTTGCCTGCGGTTAGTGCACGCCTTTGCGTAGGGCGTTCTTAAAGTTAAATATTAGTTTAACCTTAAAACCTCTTAGAAATGCGCTTACTGCATATAGTAAAAGGAGAAGTGCTTTTTTATAAGTTTAATATATCTTGCCTTTTTAAACTTAAAGTTAACTTCAATAGGTGCTAGAGTACGTTAAAAAGGAGTTTTTTAAACTTTTTACTACTATAAATTTCCTTGCTGCTGCAGAGCATAAAGAAAATTTAGTAAAGGACTACTATTTTACTAAAAAGTAAGTATAAGCGGCAGCCTTTGTTCTAGCTAAGAAAGTCTAAGTAACAAGGAGCTAGAAAAAAGAGCTATCTATAGGTTTAATTTTAGTTTTAACTTACTACGTTTTTTTAAAAATCTAGGACGCTATTTATTTACTAAACAACTAGGTTGCCTTTTTAGAAGCCTTTGATCGCTAGAGTAGAACTAGCAGTAGTAGTCTAGTTACTCTGCTAGAGGAGGAGGATAATAAGCAGCGTCTCTAGAGGGAGGCAGGAGAGGAGGAGAAGAGTAGTAGGCTTTTCTCTAGCTCCTCCTCCTTTTATAGGGAGGAGGAGCAATTCTCCCTAGATCTTTAAGTAAGGGTAGGAGGTAGGAAGGGGGGGAAGAAGAGCAGAATTAGTAGTAGTTTAGAGGTAGCCTAGTTATTTTACTAGATACTTATTAAAAGATTTTTTTTTCTTACATATTATTGTCTTGTAGTAAAGTTATATCTTTTTTTTTTACTTTTAGGCTATAATTTACTTTGCTAAAAAATTTAAAGAACTTAAACGTGTAAAAATTTTTTATAAAAGGCTTTAAGTTTATAAAAAGCTCCTATAAAATTTAATACTTAGTACTAATTTAAGTATAGATTGTATCTAACCTAGCTAATACAGTATTTTAACTATAAGTAATATACTTTACTAGCAAGAATCTTATTCACTTTTTATTTTTTTATGCTTTAAATTAAGGTAGAAGCTGGCCTTAAAGCTTACTACTTAAAAAGTAAGTTTAAAAGATTTTTATATAATAGTTTTAGTACAGAAATATTATAAATTTAAGACTTTTTTAGTAACTTATAGTATTAAAAATAACTAACTTTCTTAAGGACTTTAAAAACTTTTTTTTATTTAGCTAATAATTTTTAGCTTAAGTGATTAGCTGTAAGGTTGTTTAAATTTAGAAAAACCATATTTTTAACATTTTAATTTATTAGGTAGTAGTAATAATTTACTATATTTTACATTTAATTTTAAGTGTTTTCTTAGAAGTTTATGCTCTTTATTAAGCATTATATATTTAAGTAGCTAAGGCTAACGCGTTCTTGTAGTTTATTTTTTTAGTTAAACTAAAAGTTTTAGCTAGCTACTTTTAGTCCTAGCTCTGTCTAGAATTAAGTTTGTAAAGGATTTAATATAAGAACATACTAAGTATAAAATAAAGTAAAGAATTTTGTGCTTTATAAATTAAAGGTAGTAGTCTACTCTAGTTGTCTAAGTGGTAAGATATAATTAGCTAGAGCTTTTAGTTAATATATTTATTTATAATCTCTATTTAACATTTGTCTCTTTATAGTAGGCTGTTAATAGTTTAACTTTAACGCCTAGAATTTAATAGAACTTAGACTAGAAACTTGATATAAACTAAGGTTCTTAGTTAGAAATTGTGGTGTTAGGTGTATAGAAAATTATGATACTTATTAAATAAATTATTTAGCTATACTCCTTGCGTTAATAGTTTTATAACAAAAGATAAAGATACCTTATTTAAAAAACAATTAATTACAACTATAATTTAATTTTAACTAGCCTTATTTAGTAGAAATTCTTTAAAGTTAATACATAAATGTTGTATTAGATAATTAAGAATTAGTACAGAGTAAATTAACCTAAAGATTTAAGTCTCTTTTAAATATGCTTTATAACAAGCTATATAGTTCTATATATACTTTTTGTAAGTAGCTTTTATACCTTTCTAATAATATTTTAGGGCAATTAACTAATAAGTTTTAATAACGCTAAAGTAGGCAAAGGAAACTTAGTTGTATGCCTTTTAAATTATCTAAGTATAGAGTATAAAGTTAGGCAGTACATAAAGGCAGTTTAAGTATAAAAGTAATTTATTTTTAATTTAGTACTTATTGAGTAATGAGTTACGCTCTTTTTAAACACAGTGTAATTTTTTTATAAAATAAATTTAATTAATTTTAGCAAATTTAAAGTTATAAGCTCTAAGGTAGCTTTAACTACACGTAGAGACAAAATCTAAGTATAAAGTTATGTAATATAAATAAAAGTAAGGTTAGAGTTAATTTAGTTATTTAATTAGTACAGTCTAAGTAGAATCTGCAAACAATTATTAGTTTTAGTAAACTTTAGGTTTTTTATATTCTGTTCGCGCTGTAAAAGAATATCTGTACAGTCTTTATCTTTCTTAGAGATATATTAAATGTAGAAAATAAAAAAGTAAGCTCTTTAGCCTAACATACTTACCTAGCGTTTAGGACCTTTATAGTTATAAAGTACTTAAGTAAATAATAGTTGAAATATATATTAATTTCAAAGTAAGCTAATGCTAATTTAGCTCGCTACTTGCTAAATACTATAATAATAGCAAAAAATTCCTTGTTGTAAATCTTCTTAATCAGTTTAGAATTAGATAAAACTTTACTAAAGAACAAGACTAGACTTAATTTCTTATTTAGTTGTTTCTAAAAAAGTACGCTTATAATACTATTTAATGCGCTAGTCTCTACTTTAGTATTATATCTAGAGTAATAATAGTATAAAGTAGAAATTTCTAGCAAGGCGGCTTTTAACCTTTTAAAGGCCTCTTTATAGTCTAAATTTTATACAAATAGCTTTAAAAGGCTTTAGAGTATAAGAAGTAGTTTAGTAATTTATAATTATTTTAGTATAAATTATTAGTAGAACCTTGTAAACCTAAGGAATAATCTTACACCTATAATAGTAGTAAGTTATGCCTAGTTATTAAGGGGTTCTCTCTTATTAGAATCTACCTTTAGCCCTTAGTTTATTAAAATATAGCCTAAGTTCTTTATTCTTGTAATATAGAATTTGCTCTTTTTAATGTTAACTTGGAGGCCTACTTGCTATAGTCTTTCTAGTACCTTATGTACGTAGAGAACATGTTCTGCCTCTAATTTATAGTAGATAAGGATATTGTTTAAGTAGACTATTGGCTTCGGCCTTTTGAGACAACCTTTTGATGTGACCACACATTTTGTAGACACATTTTTGGTAAAAAAGGATTTATTGCTAACAACAAGTATACGGGCTTATGCCCTTTTGTTTAGCATTACCGGCACGCAATTAGTGTGTCGCATGTTTAGACAGAAATAAAGATGCGCGATATCCCTCTAACTAACCTTCTTAACTAATAACTATTTACCGCTAACTATTTACTGCTAACTATTTACTGCTAACTGCAAATTTTATTATCTTGTTGCTATTTTAGTAGTTTTGTAGTTGCGGCGTTTAGTGCCTATTTTTAGATGTAAATAAACAATAACAGCATTACTATTTATGCACAGCTTCTTTATCTCTAAAAGTAACTTATAAAATTCTCCTACTTATTAGTTTGTTTTAGCTACTTAATAGCTGTTTTAACACGCCTTAACTCTTTATAAAGCTACTTTTAAGTTTTTTTACTAAAGTTATATTTGCGTAAAAGAAGATTGCTAAAGTAATATACTTTTACTATACTTAGACTAGTAATATGCGCAGTGTATATAGTGTACTAGCTAAACTAGCCTTTTATAGTTCTTGTTATAACTTTAATATTTATAATACTAGACGTATTAAAAATATTTTAACTATAGTTATATTCTAACCTCTGCACTAACTTAACTACTATAAAGACTATTACTACTAGCTTCTTTTTAACTAATAGAGGTAGCTGCTTAACAATAGTAAACGCTAGCTTTATAATTTACTACTATAGCTTCTAGTATAGTAACTTAGTAAGGTTTAACTTTACTTAATATAAGCTATTAGTCTTTATGTTAAAAAAAAATAGTTTAAGTATTATATTATTTGTATGCAAGTTATTTGTATATAGTACTATATAGTATAAGGAATTCTAAAGGTAAAAAGTAGTAAGTAGAGAGCTTTTACAAAAGAGTATTATAGGCTCCTGCTGTAGTAATGTATGTGTCTTTACTCTCCTCCTCTATTTTTATTGCAATCTTATTACTAGCTGTAAGCTAGAAATTACTGTTAAACACGTTTTAATTAGTGTTGTTTTTTAGTACCTTTAGCAAATTTTTTTAACTCTAGTTTTTGCTTAGTAGTTTAAGCTTTTCTACTCTAAGCGCTTAGTGCGTAGATCTTATCTACCTACTGTTTAAATCTTGTTAACTACACATAATCTTTTTTTTGACTTTTGCGACTAATTAGTAGAGGGTAGCCGCTTTTCACTTTTTTTAGAAACCCCATTTTAACTACAACAACAACCACCACCTTTGACACCTTAAGAATAAATTAAGTAGACTATATAGAAGTTATTAAAATACCTAATTAACACACTATGTATATAATGTTAATAGGTAGCAAGGCTGTTATATAATCTAAATAGTAACACCTTAAACTTATACGTTCTGTATAAGGTCTTAAAAGTAGTTTACTTTTTAGAGTTTAAGTCTATTTTAATCTTGTTAAAAGCCGCGCGTATGTTAAACTAAGTAGAAAACTAAGCTTTCCATGTATAAGCTAATAGCTTATCAATACGCGGAATTAGATATAATTTTTTTTAAGTAATTATGTTAAGTTTATAATAATTAACACACATCTAAATGTCTTTATTAGACTTTTAGACACACAGGACAAAGAAGGCAAAAAGGCAATTGCTAGAATTAATATGTTCTTTCTTAAGGTTATATATTATAAAGATTTTAGTAGCTTTAAGTTCTTTAGTGCTCTGCTTGTATTGAAGGCTAAACTAATTTAGAAGTAGTTTAGTAGGAATAATCTTATAGTTATATAAGCTGTATTTAGGCAGTTAGTTTACTAAAGTTTTGCTTTACACGTTTTAATACAAGTAGTAAACAGATAGAAGTTAGTTCTAAATTAATTTAATGTTGTTAAGGTTATTAAGTTCTATACAGTCTTTTAACAAAGAATTCATTTTATAAATACTTATTATAAAGAACTTGTTTTTATTATATTCTATATAATAATAGAAGGCATTTGCTAAAGTAATAGCTTTGCGTAGGGTAGAGTCTAACTAGATAGAATCTAGTTTTAAATTTGCAACTTTAGGAGTAAAATAAGCTTTTAAGAGCTAAAGAAAGCTATAGTTTTCTTGTATTAAAACTGTTGTAGAGCTCTACTTTTTCTAGTATTTATTTTTCTTCTAAAGCGCGTTTTTCTGCTAAATATCTTTTTCTGTAACTTTATTATTAAAAAGCTCCTTTAACTACATAAAGATAGGGGGGGGGGAAATTATAGGTAGTAAGATATCTTGCAAGCTACACAATTTAGTTCTAAACTGCGTTAGGTAATTAGTTAAATTACTAGAGCTATTTAATCTTAGTAATACAATCTTGCGTACCTAAGTCTATAATAATAAAAGGATAGTTGAGAATTTTTCTAGTATTAATTAAGATGTAAAAACAAATAAATTTTTCTACTTTAGTCTAGATTGAGTTCTAGAATCCTTTCATAGAGACCTTAAAAGGGAGTCTTTAAATAAGAACTTAAAGTAATTAAAAAGGGTATAAGTTTTAAGAAAATTTAGGAATATAAAACTTCAGGCTTTAGTATTAATAAATAATTATAGCTAGGCACTGTAACTCTTTAAACAAAAAACAGTAGAAACTTAGAAATACTTTTTTTTAAACAAGTTTAATAAGTTAATATAAGTAAGATTATACTTATACAGGCCTAGGCTAAAGCGTTATTCTAGGCGTCTTTATTTTCTTCTTTTTCTTAGTCTAAGTAAAGTTCTATAGCTTCTAAGTATTCTTTTTATTTAATTTTAATTTTTTTTACTTAGAAAATAGTATAATTACTTGCTAGGTAACTAAACTTCTTGCACTTAAAATAAGTATTTCAAAAAGGCTTATTATCAGGGGCAGAGGTTTTAGATAAAAATTTAGGATTACTTAAAGTAGCGCGAGCAGAGGTTAAGTTTAAATTAAATATAAAGCTAGTGTAAAAAGGCCCTAGGCTCTAATATTTTTTAAAGTAGGGCTTTTTTAGTAGTACTAAAGTAAATACTAGTCTACTATTTATATTTAGTCTAATAAAAGAATTACGTTTTTTTATATTAATTGTAGTAAGATGTTACACTATTTTATTGAATAAGTTGTTTTATAAGTATCTAAATCCTAAATTTAGGGCGCGTAAAGCAGGGGTAATTTTTTCTTATAAGTAAAAAAACTATTTTAACTTAGAAACAAACCTTGTAATAGCAGTACTAATAACTTTACTTTAAAAGCTAGAAATATTTCTTTTTTATTTATAACTAGGTAGTAGAAAGCTGTATAGCTTTCTACTCGTTTATTGCTAAATATAAAATATAATTTATGTAAATTAATTATTTTTTTTACATTTTTAAACTATTCTAAAAATAAATTAGCTAAGTACTATAGTTTAAAGTATTTTTTTGTAATACTAGTAGTGTGTTCTTATATAAGAGCTATGCAAGCGCGCTTAGTCTAGTAGTAATTTAAGTTAATCTTTAATTAGTTTTCTATTAAGGCCTGCTATTAACAGAATATAAAGTTAGTTTTATTATTAAAACTTTTAATAGTAAGTATACGCTCTGTAAGCTTAATGCATAGCATTTTAAAGATAGCAGAAATATACTATGTTAATTAGCTTAACAGTATATCTACTTCTATTAGTAGTGTTTTAGTAAATAGTATAGCTATGTTCTTAGATAGTATAACTTTTTATATTAATTACGCAACTTACGCATTTAAGTAGTTAATTTTATTTTTAGAAAGTGTAACTAGATCTTTCTTTAAATTTGCTTCGTTTTCTTCTTTAACTCTATTCCTTTTAATAACTAGTTACTTACTAGTTGCTTTGTCTTATAAAAATTGTTATTAACTTTAACAGTAGGTTAATTTTTAGAAAAAACTCTTAAGAAAGTTTAAGGTAGTTTTAATTCGCTATTAGTAATTAATTTTAATACTAATAGGTTACTAGTAGTCTTTATATTTCTACCTTAGTACACTTTACGTAACTTTTCTTAAGTAATTTACTTTATTATTAAAGTTAAAAGTTCAAAACTTAAAAGCTTTAGTAAAGAAAAGATTTAAAATATTCTACTTAAGGTGTTGTTAGACTTAATAGTATAAAGCTTTTAGTTTGTATTTAGAAAAGCTTAGGCTTAAGCGTAGTTTAAATAAATAGCTGTAATATTATTTTATAAGCTATTACTAGCTAGGACAAGAATTTTAATATAATATAACAGCACAAGCAAGACTTACAAATTAAAATTAGTAAAAAGAATTATAGCAAGGCATGTAAGAGTGCGTTGTAATTTATAAATAAGCCTTAATTTAAATAAAACACCTATAGGCCTAATACAAAAAAAAATTAAAAATCTACAGAGCAACTATAAGTCCTAAGCTGTCTTTATACCTGCGATCTAGGCTAGGACTAGAGTAGGTCCGATACAGATAAGATTCTAAGATAACGGTGAGGATAATAGAGTTGTAACGTGTTCGTTACATACAGAGGGGTGACAAAAAGAAAGAGTATTTTAAAAGTTATCTTTTTTAAAGATTTATAACCAGATAACTAGATAAGCTAGGACTATATTTTTTAAAGTCTCAAAAGGCGCATAACTTCCACTTTAAGTAGGCTTACTAGTAACTTTGCTTAGTAATCATCTCATAGGTGGTAAAAGGCTTTAAGAAAAGGCAAAAAAAAAGTCTATTCTATTGTAGTTACAACTTTTTATTAAACGTATAAAAATATTAAAAAAGTAATTATGCGATACTAGCTTATATATGTATTACGTGAGCAGATTTCTAATATTAGGTAACAATATAATTATTTTTCAAAAAAAAGACGCTAACAAAAGGCGCTAAAATTACATAAGCTTTTTTTGTAGCGTTAGTCTATATAACAATCTCTTTTTAACCTAAGATATTCTCTTCTCTATTATCTCTCTATGACTATCAAATTCTTAAAGTTTAAAGAAGAAGTTTATTTTTTATCTTTACAACAAAAGTTTATTGGGGCTATTAGTACTATACTTAAAAAGCCCTCTAAATTTTTTTACAATAATATACAACGTATTAAAAAGAATAAAAATACTTTTTTACCTCTTTCTTAGCCTAAACTAGGCCGCCCTGCTAAGGTCTCCAAAAAAGCTATTTAAGTAGTTAATAGAGACCTAGAAAGAAGCTCTAAGAAAATAAATAAGCGCATTTTAGAAGAAAATAGTTGATTATTTTCTACTAGGAGCTTACAACGCTTATTAGAAGCAGAAAAATACTCTATTCCTACTGCTAAGAAAAAACAGCTTTTTAAAAAAAAAAGCTTCAAATTGCAATAAATATGCTAAGAAGACAATTAAAATATTAAAAAATATTAACTTTAGAAAAGTTATATTTTCTAACAAGACATCTATTTAGCGTGGACATAGCGCTAGGCAAGAATACGTCTAAAAAAGGAGTAATAAGCAACTTGGCAAGAAACAGGTATCTCTTACAAATCAAGTAAGTTTAAAAAAAATTATTTACTCAAAAATATTTTTAAAATATTTAGTATTTTTCTAGTATTTTAGATTATTTATAGCTAGCTTGCTAAATAAAATATAGCTCGCGATATGTCTATCTTAGTTTAAAGAGCTATTTGGCTGGGTAGTAGATCTAGGTTTTACACAACCAGATTCCTAAAAGAGACTTAAACTTTTTTAAATACTTAATATCTAAAATCAGTTTTGAAATCCTATTGTTAAACCTCTTTTTAAAAGAGGTTGATAAAACCTCTCTTATTTTTTACTTTAAAAGGCTAGAACTTTGTTATTACTTTATATTTTTCAAATTTAGTTTATTATTGAAAACGCTAATAGCTAATTTAGTTTTAGCTAGAAATTCTTGCAGAATAACGCCAAGATCTATAAAACGCTATAAGTTACCGCCTAGTTTTCTAGAAATAGAATTCCTGTTTTTAAATATCCTGCCTATGGCCTTGACTTAAATCCTATAGAGAACGTTTAAAGTCTACTTAATAACGCGCTAGGAAAAAGGCCTGTTGCCTCTTTAGGCATAAGTAAAAGCGTTAAAGCAGTAAAATTGTTTAAAAAGGCAATTTTAGAAGAGAGGGACCTTATACCATAATAAGCGATTGATAATTGCATTAACTCTTTACCTAGACGTTATTAAGCTGTTAAAGCAGCTAAGGGGTGGTATACTAAGTACTAGTTACTAGCTTAACTACTTTAATATAAAAAAACCTTAAGAAAATGTTTTTTAATCTAACTTTTGCAATAAGAATTAAAAAAAGACTTTACTTAGATATAATCTAGAAACTGTATTAATATGTAACACTTATTACTTTTAGCAAAAAAGATACTGTAAATAAAAAGTTGTCACTAGGTTTAACTAGGCTTTTTTTTTACCTACTTTCACTGCCTTTCTGATCCTTCTTTCTGCCAATTAAGCTAGCTCAAAAGTAGCCTTACTAAAAGAGGAAGTTATGTGCTTTTCAAAACTCTAAAATTTATAGTTATAGCTTATTTAGTTATTTAGTTATATACCTTTAAAAAAGATAACTTTCAAAATTACTCTTTCTCCCTTTGTTACCCCTCTCTATATAACAGATATAGCTGCGAGGATTAATTATTAATATTTAATTATTACGCCTATCTGCCTTCTCCCTATTTAATAGATAGGCTTAGCAGCTATAGGCATAAATTCTACTTTAGTCTAGACATAAATTAGCAGTCTAATGTCTAATTACAAGTAGTTAATAGTATTAGAAATATTTCCTAAACTATTCTTTAAGCACCTAGTTAAGAAATTAGTATTATAAATCTTAGTAAGGCTTATTTATGTAAGTAAGCTGCTGTATCTATAATTACTAGCTAGAGCTTAGCTAGTAAATAAGCGCTCATGCGCAATTTAATAGACTTTATAATTAGCTTTTAGCTAGCTCTTTACGCTAAGCTATAAAACTAATAAGTCTTTAGCAGTTGCATTTTAATTATAATTTCATCTTTTATTGCCTATTCTTTATATCTTAATTACCCTCTTTTAGGTAGTGTAGTAGTATTGTTATTATAATAAATTTTTCTTATTTTCTGCTACTATTTTTTCTTAATTCTTACAATAAAGCCTTTAATTATAATTGCTATATTATTTAGTGTCTTAAACTAAATATAATAATTATACAATTTACTTAAGTAGTCTTCTTTAATAATTAGTTCCTATTTCTTTAGTAGTTAACTAGTTAGGAAATTAAATAAATTTTATAAAATTTTATAAAAAAGTTAAAGTAATAATTTTTTTTGTTACTGTTTAATTACTTATAAGGCATAAGCTGTTGTGTAGTAATTATATCTTAATAGCTTCTTACTAGTAATTTTAATGTTCTGCGCTAAGCAGACTAGAGCTTTGATAGCTTATTGTTCTAAGTATTCTAATTATTAATACTATAGAGTCTTATTATTAGTGCGTACTCAGGGTTTTTTTTAATTATGCTACAGCGTTTTCTATTAGTAGCTAAGCTATATAACAAAGATTTTACTAATATTCAATAAACAAAAAATTAAAGTAATACTTTAAGTTATTTAAGACAATATTCTTTTTATTTATTTTAATTTTTATAGTATATTTATATCTATATACTAGATGCCTACATACTCAAGCTTTGCTTTAAAGGCTATATTAACATAAAAGCCTAGTACAAACTTAATATTAGTAAGTAAAAAACTAGCTATTTTAGCGCTAGCGTTGCTATGCAGGACATTTTCAAGCAGCCTATTTCTTATTTTAGTAAGTAGAATAGATTAAGTACTAGCCTTTACAGTCTTGTCCCTAATATTTTCGTAATAAGTGCCTAGTACTAAGTAATTAATGCTATTAACTATGTAGACTGCTGCTCTACTATCTATAACTGTACAAAGAGACAACATATAAGAAGTAAAGGCTGCGCTAAACACGTTTAAATTAATTTCCTTAATCAAGTTTCTTAAGTTAATTAGTGCTATAACTAATAAGCTAGGGTACGCTATACTTAGTTTATTAGCAACTAATCTGCTAGTGCTAGCCTTCTAGCTCTCCTTCTTAATTCAAATGTATAGCGCTGCCTATTTATTACTATTTTATTACTTAATAAGCTTCTTTCAATTATTCTTTAATAGTTTAATTAGTATCTTGTTAGTAGAGATTAATTCTACAACTATAGTTTAATGTTAGAAACGGTTGCGCAGTATCCAGAAGTGCTTGTTTAGCTTATTAAAGCAAAACTGTAATTACTTTCTACTTTTATTAAACTTGAAATTATTAAATAATTATTAAGCTGTCTCTAATTTAGATTTAGTAAAGAATACTGCGTATTTTTTATTATAGAAGTGACTAACTAATTCTATAAAGAAACACTAATATTCTTTGCTAGATTATTAAAGATTAATTAAGCTCTACTAAGCGCTATTACTTGCAACAGCTTATTGCGCTTTTTACGTAACTAGTTTAGTACAATCTTAGTGCTTAAAGCGTCTCAAAAATTAGTCACTACTAACAGTCTTACACTTGAAGTAGCAAGTAGATTATTACTTATTAATAGAAGAGCTGCTACTTAGTAAACTAATACTTAAGTTCTATATATCTCTAGTAAGCCTTCTCTAAGTAGGCTTTATATTGCGCCCTAATTAAATACTAAGTATTTTAATTTGGAAAAGCAAGATTTTTCCTAAAATCTTTACTAAGGCTTAAAGACTAGTAAAGCTTTAAGTAATTATACTTATTAAAGCGCTTAACAGCAGGTCTAGATATATAGTCTAACTAATCTAGTCCTTAATATTCTTAATTTTAGTAAACTTCTTTATTTATTGAGTAGTATATACTTTATACTTATTAACTAGCTTATTATAATTATTTTTCTTATACTTAATGTTAATTATATAAGCCTTGTATCTGCGTTGAGTAATTATATAGTTTTCTTAATTTTAGGCGCTTGCGTTAGGTAGTAGAGCAATAAACTCTTTAATATCTTTAGGTAACTTAAGATACTATAGCTCTTAGTAATTTATTAAGCTCACGTCTAGGAGATTAAGATTAACTTAATTCTAAATGCTTTTCTCTAAGCAGTGCAGTCTTAATAGAGCAAATTAGGTTAGCTAGTTTAATTAAGCTCTAAGAATTACTCTTAAGACTTTAAGCAATATATTAGAGAGGTCTATCTTAATAAAATGCTTTGTAAAATTATAACATAAATTAATATTAAGGTAGGCGTAGGATTAGTCAGTTAGTAGCTATGTTAATTATAATAGTAGCTTGTAGGTTGTAGGACAGATTAGTAGAAGGTTAAATGTATAATTAAGTAAATAAAAGGTACAGTAGTCGCAACAATCTACTAGCTATACTAAAAGAAAATGTAAAGAAGAGTAAAGTAATAATTAAATAGTTCCCCTTCTAGCTTGCTAATTACGCAGTAGAAATTATTACTACAATTAAGCAGCTAGGCTTATAACTGTAAGAGCTAAAAAGGGGCAATTGCTTAATTACTTAAGTAGAAAGTAAGTGTATTAATTAACTAAGTGCTACAACAAAGTGTCCAATAACTACTAAAGAGACATAAGACGATCTGGCCCGTTTATATAGACGCTAGCGGGGCCATCACGTGAACAGCTTACTAGGATCACCTAATCAACAGGGTGATCCGCGTGTCAATACTCTAACAAACTTTGAACAACTACTATATTTATAAGTATAAAGTTTTTAGTTTTTGTACTACATGTTCTATTTAGAACTTATTATAAGATCTAAGTTTTTCAGCTACTAATAGAGAAGGCCTAAGTGCCTGCCTCTACTATCTCTACTTCCTTAGCAGGTACAAAGGAGCCTAGTATAAGTTGTTCCTTTCTATTTAACAAACGTAATGCAGCTCTACTGTTTAGTATAGTACTCCTTAATAGTATATAAGCATTAAAATTATTAGTATAGTATATACTTAGGCTGTTGTTTTTTTTAAAAAGCGCTAGATTGATTGAAGATACAACTATACTACCTAAACAAAGCTTTAACTTACTTTTTATTTTTTCAATAAGCTTATAATTAGCTTTAGTAAGCTTTTCTTAAAGTTTTTTGTAATAGTTTATGTACAAGTAGTTCTAAATTCGCCTAGCCCTCTCTTTACTAATATTGTAGTCAACTTTTAAGTAAGCCTTAATTGCTTCTAGTAGTACGTAGCACTCTATTAGCTTCTATAAATGCGTTTTTTTATTACTATCTTCACAAGGGCACTTATAGCTGCGTTTCTAGCCTACGCCTCTAGCGCCATATCTAGGTGTATAAAGTTTTAAGCTTCTTACTATAGCATAAGCTTTTAAAAATTTAGCTAAGCTTCGTAAACTAATGCAGCGCTAATAGAGCATTTTTAAAAATACTTAACCTATTGAGTCTAAATTAGAATAATCCTTCTTAAGTATTTATTACTGTTAGTAGAGTGTTTCTATAGTGCTAGCCTAATTAGGAGCGTATTTAGCATTTATAGCGTTTAAAAAGTTAAATACAGCAAGCGCACTGTCTACCTTAAAGATCTTTAGCCCCTTAGCTTTTAGTAAGCTTATTTACTACTTATTATACTAAGCTTATAGTTCTATAGTACTAAGCTTTGCCTTTTTAAGGCTTATGCAGTACTCTTAGCGTGTTACTATTTAGTTAACAGTATCTATTAGCGCTAGTTTAAGCTTTAATTACTTAATAAGCTTATTAAAAGTTTAGCTTAGTCTGTCTATAAGTCTTATTATAATTAAAGCAAGTAACTTCTTATCAATAGTTGCGTAGACCTAGTCTTATATATACTATTGGCTTCGGCCTTTTGAGACAACTTTTTGATGTAACCACACATTTTGTAGACACCTTTTTAGTAAAAAAAGATTTATTGCTAACAACAGGTATCTAAACAGAAACAAAAATGCGCAATATCCCTCTAACTAACTTTCTTAACTAATAACTATTTACCACTAACTATTTACTACTAACCGCAACTTCTGTTGTCTTGTTACTATTCTAGTAGTATTGCAGTCGCAGCGTTTAGTGCCTATTCTTAGATGTAAATAAACAATAATAGCATTACTATTTATACACAGCTTTTCTATTCCTAGAAGTAACTTACAAAATCCTTCTACTTGTTAGTTTATCTTATTTACTTAATAGCTGTTTTAACACGCCTTTACTTTTTGTAAAGCTACTTCTAAGTCTCTTTACTAAAGTTATATTTATGCAAAAGAAGATTACTAAAGTAATATACTTTTACTATACTTAAACTATTAATATAAGCAGTGTATATAGTGTACTAGCTAAACTAGCCTTTAATAGTCTTTGTTCTAACCTTAATATTTATAACACTAAACGCATTAAAGATATCTTAACTATAGTTATACTTTAACTTCTATACTAACTTAACTACTACAAAGACTATTGCTACAAGCTTCTTTTTAACTAATAGAGGTAGCTGCTTAATAATAGTAAACGCTAGCTTTGTAATCTACTACTATAGCTTCTAGTATAGTAACGTATTAAAAGAGGGGAAAAATAGTCTAAGCATTATATTATTTATATATAAGTTGTTTATATACAGTACTGTATAGTATAAGAAATTTTAAAAGTAAGAAGTAGTAGGTAGAAAGCTTTTATAGAGAAGTATTATAAGCTCCTACTACAGTAATATATATGTTTTAACTTTTCTCCTTTATCTTTATTGCAATCTTGTTGCTAGCTATAAGCTAGCAATTGCGGTTAAACACGTTTTAATTAGTGTTGTTTTTTAGTACCTTTAGCAAATTTTTTTAACTCTAATTTTTGCTTAGTAGTCTAAGCTTTTCTATACTTTAAGGCGTACACGTATACAGCCTAGTCTATATACCTTACTTAATCTTTATTAAGCTTTTTATTATAAGCTTTAAGCTGGCTTCAGCTATCTAAGACAACCTTTTGATGTGACCACACATTATGTAGGCACCTTTCTAGTAAAAAAAATTATTGCTAACAACAGGTATTTGGGCTTAGGCCCCCTTAATTGGCATTGCTAGCACGCAAACTAGAGTGTCGCATGTTTAGACAGAAATAAAGAAAAGCAAGACAAAGACTTACATCGCATTCTAACTTAATGCGCCCTATTCTACTTATTCTTATTACTTTACTGCTAGGCACTCTTAGATAAAGTAAAGCAGCAACACTATTATTACCTTGCTTACTAACCTATAGACGCGATAATACAAAGCCTACTTCTCTTTTCTTATCTCTTTTTTTTTACTAATTTAACATCTTGCAATAGCTGTTTAAGCTAAGTTCTAGTCTTTGTACTTAACTCTTGCATAATAAATAGAAAGAGAAAGCTACTAAAGAATTAGATCTTAAGTACTGCGCTAGTATTAGTAAATACCTTAAAGATTGTATATTTTTTCTACAACAAGCTTAATTAGGGCTTAATAATTTTTTTGTATATAAGAATATTACAGATAAAAGACTAATTTAAAAAATTAATAAAATTAGGAGTCTAGCTAAGTAGTTAAGTCTTAAAATACTTAATAGATTTAAGTGTCTGCATAAGCGGTTTAAGTTAGACTAGATTAGGTGCTAGGTAAATAGTAGCAAAGGATGCTTTTTTTTAGAAGAGAGCCTAGAATAAGGAGATACTTGCTGTAGAGGTTATATGCTATTGCCATGTATTGTATGCACATTGTTTATATATAGTGCTGTTTAAAAAGTAAAAAGTAGTAACCAAAATATAGCAGCTTTAGCTTTAAAAAGTATTAGAGGCTCCTGCTGTAGTACGTACGTGTTCTTTCCTTCCTCTATTGCATTATGTTGCAATCCTACTGTAATTCTATTGCCAGCTATAGGCTGGCAATTGCTGTTGGACATGTTTTGACTAGTGTTGTTTCTTAGTACCTTAGCAAATTTTTTCGACCCTAATTATTGCTTAGTGGTCTAAGCTTTCCTTTTAGAACTTATCTACTAACCGTTCAAATCTCATTAACCACACACAATCTTTTTTTTCAACTTTTGCAATTAATTAGTAGAGGGTAGCTGCTTTTTACTTTTTTGGAACCCTATTATAACTACAACAACAACCACCACCTTTAATACCTTAAAAAAATAAATAAGCTTTAAGCATTTTTTTTAGAAAAGTCCTTTGCAGGTACTAAAAGCCTTAAAGCTAGCCTTCTTAATATATTAATAGTTATGATCGCCTTGAAATTAATATATTTCTAGACTGCTTTAAATTTAGCGTTGAACTTTAGCTATGTATACAAGTAGGTTTAGCTTGCGTCGCCTAAGAGGCGCGCTAAGTTAGCAATATAAGAGGAGTTACTTGCTATTATTATAGTGCAATTAGTTAGTAAGCTAAAAAGTATGTTTAAACAAATTAAAAAGTCTAAACTACAGCTAGCGTACTCTAAGCTACGCTGGGAGAATTTAGACTATAAATTAAAGCGCTAGGCTTATAACTATAGAGAACAAAAAGCTAGAAATAGTAGTTTAAAAGAACGAGATAGTTATTTCTATCTTTCTATGTGCGTCTAAGATGCTCTTTATATATAAAAAAAACATTGTAGTCTATAAAGAGCAGTATAGAGCTTAGAGAGATTTTTTTAAGCCTAGTAAGTACTCTATAGAGTTTAGATGCTTTCTTCTAAACTTGGCGTAAAGTCTCTAAGCCTCAGCGTAAAGGCTCTAAGGCTGGGCGCTTGGCGCTGCGCGCGCCGAGCAGGCCTTGACGCTTGTGCCTAGAGCCTCGTGGCTAGAGCCTCGTGGCTGAGGCGCGTGGCTGATATATGCGACACTTACTATCTAGTAGTGCAGTTGCGTTGTAGATAGAGTTTATAGTTCAATATATAGTAAGAGACAAAGTGCTTATATATTTCTATTGAAATTATTTTTAGTCCTTGCTAGTCTGCTAATCTATCTTTAAAAGGCTCTATACAAAGACTTTAGTTAAGAGCTACTCTTTTTGTAATTCTTTTTATTTAGTCCTACTCTCTTCCGCTATATAATATTCATAGGTAAAGGAGGTATTTTTCTAAGTTGCCTTGTTTACTTAAGTACTTTTAGGCTTAGTACTCTTCTTACAATTTTTAGCAAAGTGTCTCTATATACTAGAAGTATAGCACTAGCTCTAATTATTATTTAGCTTTTTATTTTTTGTGTCGGCCTTGTTAACCCTTGTAGGTTTTTAGTCTATCTTCTCTAGTAGAGAGGGCGTTTACGTGTTGTAGTTACAGGTGTTCTAATAGTAAAAGCTATAGCTAAACTCTTTTTAGTTGCGCGTAGCTATAATTACTTAGTATAAGTTATTAGCAACATAGGTTGCTTCTCTTATAAACTCTTTAAAAGACAAGTCTTCTTTTGCAAAGATTAGAGCTTTCTAAACTTTAAGACTTAGTTTCTTTGAAAATATACTTTTTTCCTGCGTATTACTAATTTATCTTCTTAGCTAAAACTCTTACTAATTAATCTTTATATAGTAATTTAAGATTAAACGGTTCCTTTATTGTAAGTCAAAGAGTTAGTCTAGGGCCTCAGCCTTTAGGTGTAGGTTGTTATATTATTAGTTAGAAAAGTTCTAAAAATCTTTAATTATGCTATGTTCCTAGTACTGTTTTGTCTAAAGAAAGACAACGTCTAAAGCGCGTTTAGAGTAATAGCTGACTACGTACAGAATCTTTGTCTTGTTAGACTTAACCTGGTAGTTATTGTATAGTTTTGTCCTTAACTTATACTAGAAAGCTTTAGTACTTAAACCTATTCCTATTAAATAACTTAAGATAAAGGTACTTAGTCTTAGTGCTATTCATACAGTATGCTAGTTGTTGCTTAGGCTCTAATTAGCTTTTAAACGTCCTTATTAGCAGAGTAGAATAGAGGTCTCTTCTTTCTAAGGCCTCTTACTAAGCAGCCCTTAGTGCTATTAAATAGGCTAGAGTTGCTATTAATGCTGCTAGAGCGTCTAGTGTAGCCTTAGGCGGGTCATTAGAAGTTTCTTTACTTCCCTCTACATTCTCTATCCTCCCAGCAATTTCGTTAATTATCAGTTCTATAGACGCTTCCTTCTAACTATTATTTTAAAGTATAAGGACAATACTCTATTGTATCTCCTTATCTAATAAATTTACTATACGCTTAGCTAACGCGTAAGCTAATAGCTTATCTACATTAAAGTTAAGTAAGTTATTCTTTATCTTCTAATCTCTTATTAGAAGGTTGCGTACCATCACTCTTAGAAAAGCTTCTAATTAGTTTCTTTTAACCTAACAGCTGCGCTCCTTATAAGTAGCTGTGTTCGTAGCCTACTCTTCTATACTAAAGACTCAGTAGGGCTTGCAGGGCCTAAATTTATACAAGGCTTTCTAAATAACTTTTAGTAGTTATTATCTATTTACAACTTTAATAGTTTCTTTAGCTTTACGCTTATAATCCCTTACTAGCTATTTTCTTTAACGTAGTAGTTGCGGCCTATGCGTTACTCAATAAAAGACAAATAGGACTTTAAAATAACAGCTTGTTAAGGCCTTAATCTAAGGCTTACTTTTAGTAGCAAGGCTTATCCTTCTCCGAGTCTTGTTCTTATTAATAAGGCTTATTTTAAAAAAAACTTTTAGCAGTTAATTCTGAGTTGTGACTTTAAGTACTTAGTACCTTACGCTCACAATGTCTTTTACTAGTTACTCTTTTAACAAAGTTATTGCGGCCTATGTTCTATTCAATAGAGAACTAATAGGACTTTAGCAACAGCGCTTAATTTGCTATATGTTAGCAGTAGCGTAGAGTTACTACTCATTCCTTAACCTTTGGAGTATATTATAAGACTTTAACTACAGTTACTTACTATCTTATAAAAGGCTGTTAGAAACTATAAGACCTACTTTTTAGTATTATTAAGGGTAATTGTAGGGCTTTTTCAAATAGTATTCTCCGTACAACTTAGCACTAATACACGATTACTAGTAGGCGTTACGCAAGGCTAGTTACTTGCTAATTAAGCGTTTATTAAAGCTGTAGTTCTAGGCTAGCAATTCTATAATAGCTTACGCTTAGTTGTTACTCAAAAGTTTTTTATACCTTCTAAAATACTAATCCTATGTAGCAAGTTTACTTGTGTACACGTAATAGAAGAGGTAGATAAGAAACTTAGCATGCTTTTATCAATAGAGTCTTTAAAGAAGGTTCTGCGATTGAGATTAAATACAAAATATAAGAGGCTACGCTTAAGGAGCTATTACATAGGTATACTAGAGTTGTATTTAATAAGAAGAGAAGGAAACTACAGTCTACAAAGGTTCTAAGTATTTATTTAGGGCCTTAGGCAAACCTTGCACTACGGTTTGTTGAGGAGGGGTTCGGTCTAATCATCGTTCGGGCAGGCCTAACCATGAGCCGTGCACTTGCACGCGTGACCGAGATACTATCGAGGATTCTTCACTGGGCTCTAGCCCATCACAACTTCACTAAACTAAAATAGCCAATTTAGAAAATCAAGAGAACTTTTAGAACTAACTGCTAATCTTACATACAGTGCGACGCTGTTAATTTAGAATCTTAAACTAATATATTATATGCTTAATGTCTTAAGCTGCTTTCTAAGACTCTACTCGCATTATCGGTTCCTAGACTATTAACTTTAATTGTAACACTAATATAGAGAAGCTACTATTAACTGCTAAATCTAAGTTAAGCGCACCCTTTAGCTAGCCTCTATATTACGTTAACATAAAGACTAATAAAGTTACTATAGTTCGCTTTGCTAGCAAGTCATCTAGAAAGACGACGCCTAACACGATCTTAGACCTTCTTCCTCTCCGCCTAGCAATTACTATTAATAAGGACGACGAAGGCCGTACTACAGGAAATAGACTAAGCATAACCTTAATACTTTATCTACTAGGTACCTTTAACTGCTATAACTGTTTTAACTAATTTAATTACTTTAAAAACTTGAACTCTTGTATAGACAACGTGCTTCTACTAAAAAATTAGACGCGCTTTAGCCGCCTTACTGCGTTATTTGTACCACTAACTAAATACGCTAAGCTATTAAGAAATTTATAGAAGATACTTTACTAAACTTGCAAATATCTTTTGACGCCTGCTTTGCGAAGCTACATATAAGCATGCTACTAACAACTTTCTTCTAACTTCCTTATAATAAGCTCTTTAATTTAGTAGCGGTATTTTATCTTACTACTCTTATAATATATAGAGATACGATAAATGCGTACATAGAAGCTTAAAATTAGCTGAAAAACTTTATCTAAGAGCAAAAGAGACGAAACGCAGCATCTAATAATAAACAAGTATAAAAAGACTGCTACTTAGTTATTAACAACAATCTAAAAAATGTCTAGAACTAGCTATATAAGACTTAATAAGACGTATTTATGAGTTTAGAACAAACTAGTTACCTAGTAGTCCTGCCTTTACAACTTATAGTTCC
Source organism: Alternaria gansuensis (assembly GCA_009289805.1). Lineage (NCBI taxonomy): Eukaryota > Fungi > Ascomycota > Dothideomycetes > Pleosporales > Pleosporaceae > Alternaria > Alternaria gansuensis. The sequence continues at coordinate 46,640 of WBOK01000070.1, forward strand.
CGCGTTTATAGAGCAAGCCTTTACTAGCACCTCTACTAGTATCTTAAACTAACAGGATCCTTGTTCCTAAGCTCGCCTTAGTAAAGTTAGTTACTAGTCCTATAAACTGCTGTAAACTTCTATTAATGATGATCAATCTATTCTTGTAAAGGGTATAGTTATTTTGATGCATACAAACTTTTAGAACTTAAGCGTATGCTTAATAAGATGCTATAATTCAATAACGATAATAGTTATAAAGCTACGGAGCTACACACTTTGAAAGAGAGTATAAAAGTACTTTATAAACTTGTCTAATCCCTCTTTAGTTACTAGCGTGCTAAAAGTAATATTTTTAGGACCTAGCCTAGCGCGTTTAGTCTCTCCTTGTCTATACTTCTATAGCTGTTAAGGATGCCTTGACTGGAAGAAATGCTGTCTTTAGTTGCTAATATAAAACAGAGACAGAATGCTTTATAGCCCTCTTTAAAATTTAAAGTAACTTAAATCTTTATGTTATAAATAAAGCAACTATAAACACGCTAGCATACTTTTTTTATTGTAGAGGACGCGAAGTCTAAATAAGAAGCCTAGGCACATTTTTAGGTTAAGTTCTGCCTAATTGCTAAGCAGCTTAAAATTCTTTACTTTTTATATATTATTAAGCTTATGTAGAAGCTTTCTATACAACAGATAGCTAGCTTAAATATGTTAAATGATTCTTTATAGAACGTAATTGCATTTTCTAATCTAATACTTGATATCTTGTTATATATTAATGTAAGGGGTGGCTTTAGGCAATAGTACTTGCTTCACATCACAGAAGATAGTGAGAGATGACTCGAATAATAACGTGTGTATATTTCAAGTAATAACATCTGCAGGTATACTCGCAGGTAAGGAGCAGCTTATAAGCACAATTGTGGGTGCGCAGGCTAAGGATAAGCGAGGCTAGTCCAAAACAGCCTGCACACAACCATCCGTAACAATTAATAACTACAACGCGACCTAGCTAGATAGTTATCTAGCTTAATAAGCTGAACGCAACTGTAAGAAACCTATTACTAGTTTAAATATTCCTTTTTTAGTAGATGCTAAGTCTAAAAATGCGTTAACACCTTGCAGTATCAGCTGCCTTAAGTAAGGCAAGATATTGTTTAAAAAGCCTTAATCTCTTAAGTCTCTGTTAGATAATCTAAACAGTTTTTGTTGCAAGAAACCTAGATATATTGCTTATAACTACTTTTAGACGCTAGCTCCTCCTAAGGTAGAACTTATTTATCAACGCTACGTCTATGCATACATAGAAGATAAATTTAATTTAAAACTTAAGTAAGAGTATTAGGCTAAAGAGTATTCTAACTTTAGTAAATTAGAAAACTAAAGACTCTAAAGGATAGACTACTTTTTAAAGAATATTTAAAAACTATAGCAAGAATACTTAGCTTTTTTCTTTATAAGTATTATAAACTTTAAGTTTAACATATTACTTTTAAGAGTTTAACATTAAAAAGAAAACTATATTTATAAGAAAAAGACATTGTGCAATCTTCTTTCTACACGTACGTTAGTTACAACTACACAGTCTTACGTAGCTACAAGATATTAGGCAACAATAGCGTAAATAGTAAACTTATATTGTAAGAGTTTTTAGATTAAACCTATGCTTTTGAAATAATTTTACTTGTGTCATCAATTCCTTGCAAAGCTTATAATGATGAAGCTATAGAAATTATAGCTTACTATATTAAGTTTTTGTTTAAAATAGAAACATACAATAGATAGATAATAGCCTGCATATTAAAAGCCTGCGTAGACTTTAATATTACATCTAAATGAAGTAGCGTAAACTTTACTAGCCTAAGCTTAATTACTGTAACAGCATAATTAAACTCTCTAATTAGTACTATTAACTGATTTATTAGCTAAAAGACACTATGCTAAAGATTGTTTGCGGCAGGCGTAAATAGACGGATGATAAACCTTTTAAATATAATTAAACTAATAATTAAGGTCTAGAATTATCAACTCCTACTAACACCGACTTAAGTAGTGCTGCTAGACGGAATTCTAAACTTAAGCTTGTAGGAATAAGCGTTTTAAGCAAAGAATATACACTTCCTTACTACAATCCTTAAACTAGGCAAGTTCTTTTTAATAAAGTTAAAAAGAAAGTACCTACTTCTCTGCCTAAGCTTATTAACAAACTGCTAATTAAACCTAAAAAAGTCTTCCTTTGCGCTCTTTGGATACATGCAAAAAAGTCGAAATTTTACTTTTGCTATATTACTATACGCATTAAATAACCTGTCTAGTTCTAATAAACAGCTTTGAATAAAAACTTTGTAAAGTCTACAGGCAAACTTAAAAAAGTTACTTTTAAGAATATTCTTACACGAGAACTGTATAAGAAATACACTAATCACATTCTAGTATTTAAAAAGAAGGGGCGTCTAGATAACTAAACTATTAAAAACAGAACAATCGAATTAAACTAACCCTAGGCGCAAAGATTATGAATTATTATACTTAAATATTCTTAGACTAACAAGAAGAGGCTATTGCTACCTAAGTTCATAAAATAGAGGAACGTAGATCTATTAGACAGTGCAACTTACTAGCGCAAAACTGACTTTTAATTATAGTTAATCTTAATAGTAGCATTTGTGTCTACGTAGACTTCCATAACCTTACCAAAGCTACAATGAAAAATTACGATTTATTTCTTTTTTTCTGCAAAACGCTAGCTAAACTTAACAAAGCTATAATCTTCTTAAAATTTGTTGGATTATTGACACGCGGATCACTCTGTTAATCAGGTGATTCTGGTAAGCTGTTCACGTGACGGCCTCGCTAGCGTCCATATAAACGGGCCAGATCGCCTTATGTGTCTTTAGTAGTTATTAGACACTTAGCTGTAGCACTTAATTAAATAATACACTTATTTTCTACTTAGGTAATTAATTAATTAATTCTTCTTAGTTCTTAAAGTTATGAGCCCGGCTGCTTAATTGTAGTATTAATTTCTACTGCGCAAATAGCAAGCAAGAAGGTTAACTGTTTAATTATTACTTTACTCTCCTCTACTTAACTACAGCATAGCTAGCAGATCGCTGCAGCTACTATACCTCTTATATACTTAATTATACAATTAACCTTCTACTAATCTATCCTATAACCTAGAGGCTATCATTATAATTAATATAGTTACTAACTAACTAATTCTGAGTTTATCTTAACAATAATCTATGTCGTGATCCTATAAAGCATCTTACTAAAATAGACCTTTCTAATACACTGCTTATTGCCTTAGAGGTAATCCTTAAAGCTTAATAAGACTAGCTAACCTAGTTTGTTCTATTTAGACTGCACTGCTTAAAGAAAGGCCTCTAGAATTAGGTTAATCCTAATTTCCTAGACGTGCCCTTGATAGATTACTAGAAGCTATAGTACCTAGAACTGCCTAAAGATGTTAAGCAACTAGTTGCTTTATTACCTAGCGCTAGCACATAAATATAAAACGATACAAGATTACTTAACATAAATATAAAGCTTATATAATTAATAATAAGTCTAAGAGAATAATTATAATAAGCTAGTTAATAGGTATAAGGTACAAAATGCTTAGTATGCAAGAGAAGTTGCTAACATTACTAATATTAAGGTTTAGATTAGTAAGACTGTATATCTAGACCTGTTATTAAACGCGTTAATAAGCATAATTACTTAAAACTTTACTAGTTTTTAAGCTTTAGTAAAAATCCTAAAGAAGGATCTTGCTCCTACAGATTAGAATACTTAGTATTTAATTAGAGCGCAATATAAAATCTACTTAGACAAGGCTTACTAGAGATAAATAGGACTTAAGTGTTAGTTTACTAAGTAGTAGCTCTTATATTAACAAGTAACAATTTACTTACTTCTTAAAGTTATTAGACTGTTAGCAGTTACTAATTTTTTAGACGCCTTAGGCACTAAAATTGCACTAGACTAGTTGCGTAATAAGCGTAATAAGCTGTTATAAGTAATAGCGCTTAGTAAAGCTTAATTAACATCCAAATCTTTTAAAAAGATCTTTAGTGTTTTATTATAGAATTAGTTTATTACTTTTTAATAATAAAGAATATGTAGTGCTCTAAACTAGATTTAAATTAAGGACAGCTTAAAAATTAGAAAATAACTTAAAGTTAAATAAAAGTAGTAAGTAATTACACTTTTGCTCTTGTAAGCTAAGTAAGTACTTCTAAATACTACGCAACTACTTTTAACTAAAAAATGTAGTTATAGAACTTATCTTTACTAATAAGATACTAATTAAAGTATTAAAGGACAATTAAAAGAAGATTATTAAGCAATAAAATAGTGTGGGAGCTGAGAAGGAGCAGTTATTTGATCACCTAAGTGGAAAGTGAGTGTATTGATCAACTAAGTGCCACAACAAAGTGTCCAATAACTACTAAAAAGATATAAGACGATCTAGCCCGTTTATATAGACGCTAGCGGGTCCGTCACGTGAACAGCTTACTAGGATCACCTAATCAACAGGGTGATCCGCGTGTTAATACTCTAACACACCCCCTAGATTAGTAAGAATCTATTAATTTAAGCTATAAGCAAGCAGTTAATCCTTACCAAATTAACGTTTTTAATTAAGAGGTTCTTTTATAACTTTAGTCCTACTGCCTGATTTTTTATCTCTGTCGTGATATTATAATACTGTTTTAATTAAGCAAGCAGCTTAGTCCTATTATAATATTAAAATATTAAATAAACTTTAAATTTCGCGTAATTAGTTTGAGATACTAATTACGTCTGCTGTCTTTCTAAAGCCTTTAGCCTTACTACAATATTAATTACTAAGTCTTCCTAATTTTTAACGCACCTTTATTACTATTAATATAGTAAGCTTTATTACCTTACTGTTCTCTTACTAATTAGCTGCTAATCTTTTTGGTGTAGTCTGCCTTTAATAGCAACAAGCGTAAGCGTCGCTTAGAGAGCTGTTGTTAATAGCGTAATTATTACTTAGAAAGTCTGCGCTAATAACGTAAGAATAGTGCTAAGTATAAGCACTACGCGCGTTAAAGCCTGTTTCATAATTAGGATTAGCAAGCAGCTAATTTTTAAAATAATAAGAGTTTGTTGCCTTTGCCCTTCAATCTATACGCGCACCTTAAGACTTCTAGCAGCTTAGCTTAAAAATTAATTAACTTGCCTAACAAATTAAGTCTACTGTTAAGCCTTTATTTAAATTTTGTCGCAACGTGTATATGTATCCTCTAGCCGGAGTAAGATTTATCGATCAGTCGGTATTTTGTTTCTGACAGTTATGAGCCCAGCGCTTTGAATCGCAGTTTAGATTCTCCCTACGCAACCTAGAGTACGCTAGCAGTGGTTTAGACCCTCCAATTTGTTCAAACACACCCCTCAACCTACTAACTAATCACAGCACAGCAATAGTAAGCAACTTACTGCAAATTACTAACTTAGCGCGCCTTGTAGGCTACGTAAGCTAGACTTACTAGTATATCTAGCTAAAGTTGAACGCTAAATCTCAAGAAGTTTAACAATATATTAACCTAGAGGCTATAGTAACTATTAATATATTAACAAGACTGCCTCTAAGGCCTTTAGCACCTGCAGAGCACTCTACTAAAGAAAAGCTTAAATCCTACAACAAAAAGCTTAATAAGTATTAAGTAAAGTATACAGACTAGGCCGCAAACACGCGCGCCTTACAGTATATAAAGAACTAAGTCTACGTAACTATTAATAAGCAGTTACTAGCTCTAATTATAATAAAACTTACTAACAGACTAAGATAAACTCTTAATAAGCTTATTAAGCAATTAAAGATTAAACTAGCGCTAACAATCGCTATTAACTAAATAGTAACACGCTAGGAGTACCGCGTAAGCCTTAAAAAGGTAAGCTAAAAACTATAGAACTACAAGCTTAGTATAATAAGTAGTAGACAAGCTAACTAAAAGCTAAAGAGCTAAAGATACCTAAGGTAAACAGCGCGCTAGCTGTATTTAACTTTCTAAACGCTGTAGGAGCTAAATACGCTTTTAACTAGGCTAGCACTACAAAAACGCTCTACTAACAGTAATAAACGCTTAGGAAGGATTATTTTAATCTGGACTAAATAAGTTAAGTATTTTTAAAAATACTCTACTAGCAATTAATTAGCTTACTAAGCTTAGCGAAATCTTTAAAAGCTTATACTACTTTAAAAAGCTTAAAACCTTATATACAAAAATAAGGCGCTAAAGAAGTAGGCTAGAAATATAGCTATAAGTGCTCCTACAAAGATAGCACTAAAAAAACGCATCTTTAGAAGCTAGTAAAATGCTACGCACTCCTAGTAGTAATTAAGGCTAGCTTAAAAGTTAACTACAATATTAATAAAAAAAGAGCTAAAAAAATTTAAAACTGCTTATACACTAACTAGTATAAAGATCTTTGTAAAGAGATTATTAAAGCTAAATATAAGCTTTTTAAAGAAAAAAATTAAGCTTTTCTTAGGCAGTAACGTACTTCATAAGCGAGTGACCGGCACAAGCGAGTGGCTAGAGTTTGCTAAGACTTCACTAAGACCACGACTGTGCACGACTGTGCACGACTGTACAACACTATTAAGAACAGCAATTTGTATTTATAGTAGGCTAATCTATTTAAAATTTTCTGCTCTATCTAGCTTGCATGTACGCAAGTTATGTCCTGCCTCGCTGCAGCGTCTACAGCGTCTATAAGACAGTTTACCTACTTTAACATGCACTCTCTTCTTTATCTTCTTTTTATTACTGCGCGCTTTAGACTTTCTTAGAGTTAATAGTTAATAACCTTCCTTAACTATAAGTAACCTCTTTTTCTATACCCGCTTTTTTTTATATAATTTACATTGCGTAATAGCCTTATTAGCTACTTTAAGCTTAGCAATATACTTTTGCAATAATACTAAAGTATACGCTATTATTTTTGCGCCTTTAAATAAGCTTTTTACTACCTTAACTATTAAAGTAGGCAAGCTATCTACATGTTTTTAAAACATTTTAAGAACTAGCTTTATTTAAGACCTTAGTGTTGCGGATTCAATCTCCAGGTATAGTTGCTTGTTCTACTAACAACTCAGAGGCAGAGGTCTCTGCCTCTGAGTTGTTAGTAGAACAAGCAACTATACCTGGAGATTGAATCCGCAACAGGTTATGAGCCCGGAGAATCGATAAAAGATCACGCGATAGGACGAAAGATTCGAGAAATTTCTATTTGCTTGGATCGCGAGCACACGTAAGAACTAGTACTATTTTAGGCTAGTTTCTTAGCAAGAGCTAGGGTTACAACACAACAACTAGACGAACAATTAATTTGTAGCAAGGAGGATACTGCTATTAAAGTCTTTTTTGGGTTTAAGAGTAAACCAAGGGAAATAAGCCTAAAAACTCTATTAGTATTTAAGAGTAAGCCGAGGCTACAGGCCAAGAAATTCTAATACGCTAGTAACAGAAGATTAATTTGATTAGCAGCTAGAGTTCTTTATAATAAGGACAGTAACTGCAGCTGTACTAGGCGTAAAATTAATTATTATCTACTTAGCCAATTATTCTAGGTTTAGGCTAGTAGATTAAAATAGCTAATAACAGTATTTTTAGAGTGCCTAAGCTTAAAGGCAGCTCTAACTACAATATATAGACACTTAGGATTTAATTAATCCTTGTACAATAAGATTGCAAGAATATTATAATAATTAATCCTAGCAAATTAACTAAAGAGAACTATCTAGACAACTATTAGACGCTTAAAAACTAAGAGGTAAAAGCCTTATTAATATTACGTCTTAGCCTTAAGGATAGACCTCTATTACAGTTAAAAGATATAGTTAATCCCTATTTTTTCTAGAATTATCTGGAGAAATTATATTCTTAAAAGGGATTTAGTTCTAATTTTTAATGTGTAGAGATCTTATTAATACTACACTACATTAATGTTAGAACAATGTAGAAACTTATCAATAGAAGGTTAATAGGCTAGTTTTAAGCCTAAAGACTAGAAGAATTAAATTGCCTACTAAATTTGTCGCAGCTCTAATACTTAATAATTTAAGTTTAGATTTTAACTATCTAGTTACTGCGATTACTTAAAGCTTTAAATTAAATAAAATAATTAATCTAGAAGCAATGTGCAGCTAAATAATAGACGAGTCTAGAGGTCTAAAAGCCTTAAAGAATAGCTCTAATTAGAAGAGCTAAAATAATAAACATAATTGATATAAATTAGAGAGGCTATATTAACAAAAGAGCTACAATAGCTTACTAGCTTCTTAATCTTAGAATACAGAAATGTCTTTATTAACTTGAAAATTAAACAGCAAAAAGAGTCTAAAAATAATCTGTAATTAATGTAAAAAACTAGGATACCTAAAAAAGAAACACTAAATTAAAGATCCTAGCAAAGCTCTAAATAATTAAATTAATTAAAAAATGAAGTAAATAAGATGTCTAATATACTAAATAATTCTAAATATACTCTTTTAACTATAGTATTTGTAGATTAGAAGATTGCTAATATTGATACAACTACATCTACAGAAATTATTAAGTAGGTACTAGATAGTAAAGCAAGCGTACATATTTGCTATAATAAGAATCTATTCTAAAACCTTTATAGTGTAAGCAATAATTATATTAAATGAGGTAATACAGCTACACTACTACTAGCAATTACAAAAAGAGAAATTTATATTACTTTTACTAGCACAAATACATCTGTAGTGCTAAATAACATACTCCTAGTACTAGACTTTAAAGTAAATTTACTTAGTCTGTACTAAGCTATTTAGAAAGGAGCTGAATTTTAATTTATTAAAGCTAACAGCCTAATTATTTAATCTAGTAAAATACTAGCTAAAAGGTAGTATACTAGAAAAATTGCTATACTTACTGCTATTAGCAGTATTAAAAGCAATTAAGCCTATACAAAAACTAATAACTTAGAAGAGATTTATTAAATTAATTAAATAATTAAATATCTCTTCTGCATTGATGCTTTAGCTATATTAGTAAAATAAGCTTAAATAAGCTTAGTAATAATACTTATAGCATAAAAATTGAAATAAAAACTAGTAAAGCTTTTAGCAACTGCAAGATTTGCTTAAAAAGCAAATTTGCTAGTAAGATTAGTAAAAATCTAATTATAATGCCTATAAATAAATTTAGCGATCTTATTTACCGCGACCTAGGAGGACCTATTAAGCTAAAAACTAACAGAGGCTATAGGTACTATATTACCTTTCTAGACTACAGAACTAAATATCTAAAAGTTAATCTTCTTACTTCAAGATTAGAGCTTGTTAATATAGTTAAAGCTTTTATTAAAAGGGCTAAAGTATAAGATAAAAAGCAGATTAAGCTTATTTAGTTATACAATATGCTTAATACACTAGATCTAGAAAATCTCTTAAATAAAAAGAGATTTCTATTACAATTTACTCCTCCTTTTAATCTAGAAGGCAAAGGCAGTGCTAAAAAGATTAACAGAACGCTGTTTAACAAGATAAGAGCTCTAATTTTTAAGTTAAATATGCCTACAAAGCTGTAGGCAGAAGCTCTACTTATAGCAATGTACTTATATAATAGGATTTCTTATAGTTCTATAAACTACTAAATGCCTTTTAAAGCTAAGTATTGCTATAAACTCAATATTAGTAATATTAGAATTTAGGGATCTCTAGCATACAAAAAGGAGCTAAAGGAATTTCTTAGCAAACTTAATTCTAGAGTCAAGCCTTATTATATTACTAGCTACCTAAGCAATAATTTATATTGCTTTATTAATTTTAAATTAAACAAGATAACAACTGCAAGAGACGTTAAGGTATTAGAAGAAGTATTTAATAATTAAGTCTCCTCTAATTTAAAATTGCAGTTAGAAAAGAATTAAAACACTAAATAAAAACTCTTAAACTTAATAAAAGTAATAGGAAGATATCTAATTGTTCTAATAAAGAACAAAGCTAAATTATTATAATTAGCTCTAACTATAGAAGCTGCTATTTTAAAGGACATAGTTCCAAAAGATATTTACTTTACTTCTAAGGATATAAATAATCCTAGAAACTTTTATTAAGTGCTTAAACACAAGGATAAGGAGCACTATTTAGTAGCAATAAAAAAAGAACTAGATTAATTGCAAAAAAAACAACACTTGGTTGCTAATACTAGGGCCTACAGATTAATTAGTTCTAAAAGGTTGTTAGGTTCTAAATCAAAAGTACTAACAAAACAACAACTGTATATTTAAAGCACGCTAGGTAGCTAAAGGCTTTTAACAAGAGTTTGGCGTTAATTATAAAGAAACTTTTGCTAATACTACAAAGCCTAATTTAATAAGGCTAATAATTTTATTAGCTACTACTTTTAACTAGCTAGTTAAAAGCTAGAATATTAAACAAGCGTTTCTAAATGCTTTAATTAATACTACAATCTATATTAAACAACTAGAACGTTTTTAAGATTAAAAGCATCCTTAGCACGTCTACTTACTTAACAAGGTTTTACATAGTTTAGAATAAGCTAGCAGACAATAGCAAAAGCTATTAGCTAGCCTACTAAGCTAACTATAATTTAAATCTCTATCTATTAATACAGCTATATATATTAATATTAAACAAAAGATTATAATTACAACTTACGTACATAATTTGCTTTTATTTAAAGCAAATAAGTAGAAAATAATATAATTATTTAAGAATCTTTTAAATACATTAGACTTTAAAATTAAAGACCTAGGCAACGTATTTAAGTTTTTAAGAGTACAGGAAATTAGATTAAATTAATTAACTTTTATTACTTAGAAAAATTACGCTTAGAAATTACTAGCTAGATATAATAAGCTAGAAATTAAGCCTAGATAATTACTACTCTAGCAGAATATAAAGCTAAAAAAGAATACTTAGAAAGCTATGCTAAAAGATATTAAGAGATTTTAATATTAAATAAGCTTTTTAATCTATTTATTGCTCTTTACTAGGCCTAATATAATTTATGCAGTAAATCTGCTATTAAAATTTATAGCTAATCTAAGTACTAAGCATTTTAGCAGCCTAGATTATTTATAAAGCTATATAGCTAAAACTAAACAAATAGGCTTGCTATATAATTCTGTATAATCTGCAATATTAAAAACAGAGCCTAAGATTAATTTAATAGGCTCTAGTAAGGCAGATTAAAGGGGTAATAATAGTAGTAGGAGATCTACTTTAAGATATATATTTTTGCTTTAAATAAATAAATCTTTTAGCGCTATTTCTTAGCTATTAAAGTTGCAACTAACAGTAGCTTTATTAAGCACAAAGGCTAAGTTTATAGCTTACAAAAAAGCAACTAAATAGAGTATTTATTAATCTTAGTTTATTAATAAGATAAAGCAGCTATTCTAAATTAAATTAACAGAAGCTGCTACAATTTACTTTAATAGCTAAAGCGCAATATAACTATTAAAAAATCCTACTTACTATGCTAGAACAAAGCATATTAATATACAATTCTACTTTATACAAGAGAAAGTAGAAGCAGGACAAATCAAGCTAGTATATTAGAATACAAGCCGCCTACTAGCAGATAGTCTTACAAAGGCTACAAGTTCTAATAAAATTAGAGATTTTTTACTAGGTGCAAATCTAGTTGATACATCTCAAATTACTAGCAAAACAGCTTCCTAGCTTAAGGGGGCGTGTTGGAGATTAAGCTACTTAGCTGTTTCTCCACAGAATCCAGGTGCTCAGAATCACACCTAGAATCTACAATTAACCTACAATCAATTAATTACTAGAAGCTATTACGCTATTAGTACCACTTATCATTGTTATCTATTGATCTACAGCAACTACGCAATCTATTACGTGAGATTACATAAGATTGCGAGATATTGCATTATCTACTACGCAAGCTATTGCGTGTCAATTCGCAACACTTAGTTTTGTAGTATTGCTTAGAGTTTGCAAATACTAAAGACTATCCTTAATAGTAAGTAATAGTAGAGTACGCAGGCAGATATTAAGCGTTAATATAATAGCTTTGAAATTAAATAAAACTAAGCTAGCGCCGCAAAACCCTTCTAAAATATTACTTATTATAATAGTAGCATTAAAAGTAGGTTGAGAGTAGCAAGAACTCTATCTTAGTAATATAAATAATTTTATTATGTATTAGCTTTTTAGCTTAGCACTTATGCGCTTTTTTTAATAGCACAAAACACCTAACGTTAAGTAACTACAGTAAGTGTAATAAGTAAAAAAGTATATAAAAGTTAATTATTTGTTTTTCTTCTACAGCTAGTAGAAATTAATTAAGCTATAGCTTTTATAGCTGTTAAGAACTAGTAGGTAGTAGCTGCTAACAACATTCCTCTTTATATTCTTGTTAAAGTGCTTTAGCTACTTAATACTAAGCTTATTTATTGTCTAGCTGTTCTTAGAAACTGCAATTACTTAGTTTCAAGGCAGGCTTTTCTTCTTATACTAGACAGAGAGGTAGTACTTACTTTAAAAAATAATAAAAAGTAGAATTACTTACTTTATTACGTTTATACTCTAGATAGCTGTAACCTACTTCTAGTTACTCTGCTATACTATTTTTAGCTATTTTTAATGCTTTGCTACTGTAACTACTAACTTAGTTAATTTCACGCCTATTATAAAGCTTGTTTTATTAAAGTTGTATATGTTTTTATTTAGAATGCTATACTTAGATTTTATATTTTGCACTAGGCAGAACTAGCTTTTTATAATTTTAGAATTTTTATAGAGAGCTTAACTATAGCTGTACTTTTAATTAAACTTAGCTTTAAGCTTTAGGCAGCGCTTAATAAAGTTTATAGCTTAATTTTTGCTAACTAGGTCTTAGTTGCAGACTTAGAGCAAAGAATTAGCTATTTCTTTAATATTATTAAGTTAAGGCAAGTATCCTTGCTATAATAGGTTTAAAATATGCCTAACAATTGTTAATTTTTTAAATTCTTAAAGAGCTATTAATTTAAGTGTACAATTGCGTTAATAAAGTGTTCTAGCGCGTTATTGTCTAAGAATCCTTTCTAGCACGTTGTAGGCTTTCACAGCATAAGGCGTAGTAAGTATTACGTTTTAAATAAAAGCCTAAAGTGTAAGCTGTATCTAAGCCTCTTCATAATCTTGTATTATATTGCTACGTTAAGACATTGCGTGTTGGAAGAGATGTGGTAAGGTCTTGGCAAAGTCCGGCCACTCGCTTGTGCCGGCCACTCGCTTATAAAGTACGTTATAGTTATATTCCCAATTAATTTAATGCTTATTAAAAAGAACAACAGCCTAAGTATATACTATACTAGCAATTTTAACGCTTATATAATATTAAAAAGCACTATACTAGACAGTAAAGCTGCGTTGCACCTAGTAAATAGCAAGGAACTGCTTATACTAGGCTCCTTCGTACCCGCTAAGGAAGTAGAGACAGTAAAGGCAGGTACTTAGGCCTTCTTTGATAGTAGCTAAAGAACTTGTATCCTACAACAAGTTCTAAACAAAATATATAGTAAGAAAACTAAGGACCTTACGCTAATAAATATAGTAGTTATTAGAAGTTTTTATCTTCATATTGTCTGAGAAGCTTGAGTATATTAAAAAAAAAAGTCTAGTACTTGGGCCTAAATAATACTCTCTGCTTAGGCACACTAGGTAGAAATATTATACTAGCAAGGCTTAAACGCTGTTACAACCTTTTACTTCTTAAATATAAGCCTTTATTTTTTTATTCTAAGCTTGTTATAAATATAATACTTGTAGTTAGAAGCTTATAGGTAATACATCTAAAAAGCAACTTAAAAGACCTTTAGTATGCTTAAGTAGAGCACTTAGGCCTTAAGGCATCAAAAGCGCTTGTTAACGCAGCTTAGGGCATAAAAAATAAAAAAATAGCACGTATTGAGTGCAAGCACTATTCTCTAACTTATATAAAGTGAGTTATCTTAAGATAACTAAAGAAGCCTTCTCTTTAACTATACTAGAGGATCTTATAGAACTTATCTAATATGCCTTAAAGCTATTTAGAAAAGCAATTAATATAAGTAATTAAAAATCCTTTTAGTAGCAAGCTTTATGTGTACATCTTACAAGCAAAATCTATTTTAAAGATTATATAAGCCTTTTACAATTTTAAGGCTCTACTAAAAGCTTATTATAAGCTCTAGATAGTTAAAATTACATAAAATAATAATCTATTAATGCTTTCTTAGAAAGAAACGTTATAGTACTAAACATAGTATTAAAAACATAGTATTACTATTAAGCTTTTTTTACTAAATATACATATACTAAATCCAGCCGCTAAACAAGTAAGATAAGAGCTAATGACAAAATTTATAAAAATTAAATTAAGCGCAAACCTGCCTAAAAACTCGAGCTAAAAATTATTAAGGCTATAGCCTAGCTTTATAATATAAGTCCCTCTTACGCATATAGCTTACGCTTACTAAACAATCTCTTTAAGTAATAAAGCAGAAAGTACTTTAAGTACTATAACTCTAAGCCTCTTAAGAGCTTTACAGCTAATATAAAACTAAATTAAAGTAGTATATACGCCTATAGCTGCCGCGCCTATTCTTTAAACAAGAATAAAGTAGCTAAGTAATATTTATTTATTTTTAAGGTGTCAAAGGTGGTGGTTGTTGTTGTTGTAGTTAAAATGGGGTTTCTAAAAAAAGTAAAAAGCAGCTACCCTCTACTAATTAGTCGCAAAAGTCAAAAAAAAGATATGTATAGTTAACAAGATTTAAACGGTGGGTAGATAAGGTCTACGCGCTAAGCGCTTAGAGTAGAAAAGCTTAGACTACTAAGCAAAAATTAGAGTTAAAAAAATTTGCTAAACGTACTAAACAACAACACTAATTAAAACGTGTTTAATAGTAATTGCTAGCTTATAGCTAGCAACAAGATTGCAATAGAGATAGAGGAGAAGGGTAAGGATATATACGTTACTGCAGTAGGAGCCTGCAATACTTCTTTATAAAAGCTCCCTGCCTGCTACTTCTTACCTTTAAGATTTCCTACACTATATAGTACTGTATACAAACAACTCGCATATAAATAATATAGCTAAGTAATATAAAAAGAGCTTTAAGACTTTTCTTAAAGGCTAGATTAGTTACTTAGTAAGCTATAGAGCTTCTAACATATACTATATATAAGTTTTAGCGCTTAACTAAGTTATTATAACGCGTAACGTTATATTTAATAAAACGCTATACTACTAAATATAAGATTATAAGCTGCCTAGGCAGAACGCAGTACTTATAGTAAATACTTTTAATAAAAATAAAATTAGTAAGGCTAAAGAAGTACTTAAGTAGCTTACTAGTATTAGTTAAGTAGAAGTAATAATATAAAAGGCCTTATAGCTAATAAGCAATTAGCTAGTAACAAAAACTATAAAAAGCTTATTATAGTTTTTAATAAGTAGTATGCTAAAAGCACGTAAAAAGCATTAAGCTAATACTTTTTAGAAAATTTATGTAAAGTAGAAAAGTTTTTTAAAATAGCTACTAACGCTTAAGGCAACGCTAGTGCCTTTTTACTAGAAGTGTAAATAGTAAAGTAGGGCACCCTAGCTTAAAAAGCTGTAAGTAATAGTAATAAGCTACTTAGCTTTTAAAAATTATAAAATACTAGTAAATTAAGTTTAATAAGTATGTAGAGACTTTTATAGTCTTTAAATAAAGTAGAGATTACTTCTAAAAACACCTAGCGCGGTGCTAAGAGTCTTATAATACTAACTAAAGCTTTTTAAAAAATTTTAGCAAAAAAACTTTATAAAAAAAAGTATAAGAGCTTTCTACAAAGAGTTCTTTAAGGCTAAAAAATAAAAACTAACGCAGTTCTAACATAGAAAGTATAAGTATATACTATTTATTATATAACTCTTTAAAAGCTTCTAAGCTTAAAGTACTACTTTCTTAATTTTAAAACTATAATAAAGAGCTAATTACAGTCTACGCTGTCATAGTAGTAACTTTTAGAAAAGTTAATTAGTTTTAAATATACTTTAATAATTTTTTAAAGCTTTTAAATAAATAGAAGAACTTTTATAACTACTAATATAAGACTTTATTTAAATAAGCTAGCTAAAAGAAAACTAATACTCTACTTTTAAAAGGTATTTAAATAGAAGAAAATTTTTTAAAAAACACTAAGCTTTTTTTTTAAATAAGTATTTACTTACAAGCTTAATAAGAACAGCTACTTTTTTAAAATATAAAGCACGTTTTATAGTAAAAAAAGACTTTTAAGTAAAAAACTTACTATACTTAATATACGTAGTAATACTCTCTGCAAAATTCTTTAAGCTTATAATTATAATTATAGCTAAGTTTAATATAAAAATATAGTAGCTTAATATAATAAGCGCATTTTTAAATGCTAATATTATTAATAAAACAATAGTTCTATATAACTTACTAGACAGTTATAAGCGCTTAGGGTAAGTGCGTTAAGCTTAAAAAAGCTTTATATAGCTTAAAAAACTTACTTTTATTATAGTATAATTAGTTTTTAAGTACATTAAAAAAGCTTAGCTTATAAGCCTTAGCTAAAGAGCTATACTTTTTCTTTACTAATAACTACAAGCTTCTTCTAATATTTTATATAAATAATATACTTTTTATATATTATTAAACTTACTAAACTGGAGCTTATAAGCTTCTTAAATCTATTAAAATTACTTATAAAGTAAAGAATAAAGAAAAAATAAGCTAGTTTTTAGGAGTAAAGACTATAAGAAATTGTAAAAAGCGCATAATATTACTACTATATAATACTTATATTAATAAAGTTGCTAAAAGGTTTAACTTAAACGCCTTTACTAAGTTCTCTTAAACTTTTTTACCTTTAGAGAAGCTAGTTAAAAATTAATAAAAAAGCTCTAAAGCTTTAAATTAAAGCTTATTGAAAGCGCGTTAGTAGCGCGCTATATACAGCTATTATACTGTGTTTTAATACTACTTTTATAGTTTCTAAGCTTTTTTACTTTCTTACTAACTTTTTAAATACTTACATAAAGGCTGTAAATTACTTTATATAATACCTTTACTATACAAAGTATAAGAGAATTATATATAGTAATAATAATAATAAAGAGCTTACTATTTATAAAGATGCGTCTTTTAAAGATAATATAAAGACTTATTAATTTTTTTAAAAGCTATATTATTATACTTTTTAAAAGTCTAATTATTTAGAAAGCAGCTTATTAAGCTATAGTAATAATTTTAACTATAAAAGCTAAGCTCTTTGTATTAAAGTATATAGTAAAAAAAATTTATAGTGCTTAAAATACTATTTAAAGAGCTTAAGCTTATAGTTTTAAAAGCCTAAAGTATTTTTTATAAAAACTAATAAACTATACGCCTAGTTGTTAGAAAGTAAGAAAAAATAACTACTAAGCTCTATTTTCTTAATATATAAAATATATAGCTCTACTAAGAGTACTCTAAAGGCTTATTTTAAATTAAGTATTTACTAATAGCTAAGATGCTAGCTAATAAACTTACTAAGTACTTATTAAAGAAAAAACTTAAGCACTTTTAAAAGTTTATTAATATAAAACGCGTGTTTTATAAAATATTATAAGAGAAAGAAAGTAGAGAAAAAAAGATAGATATTTAATTATTAAAGTAGAATAGCCCTCTACTTTTAGGGAACTTATAAGATTCTAGGAAAAAAACCTCTTTTTAATAAGTTTTTAAGTAACTAGGAGGTTAACTAGCTTACTTAATAGCTTTTTAGAGCGTAGACAACGCGTAAAAAGACTATTAGTAGAGCTAGCAGGCTCTTTTTAGTTATTTTAACTATTTTTTTTACTACTTTACTTTTAAGGCCCTATTTAGACTTCTTCTTTTTAGCTACTTTTTAAAAAAAAACAAAAATAGTAGCTTATAAGCTTTTTAGCTTACTTACTTTATAATTTATTAGTATAAAAACTTAAAAAAAAATAAAAAAAAAGCTTATTAAAGTATATTTCTTTAAAGCTTAGTAAAAAGCTTTTAAGCTAAAAAAATAGTAATTTAAAAACTTTAATTATTAGTAAAAGCTTAAAATTTAAAAAGAAAATATATATATAACTTTGCAAGTTTTTTTATTAAAGTACTGCAAGTAGTGCGTTTTAGAGCTTAAGGCCTTATTTTAATAAGCTTTATTAGAGCTGCTAAATAAAGCGCTCTTTATATACTTAAAATAAAGTATATTATAATATATACTAAGTTTACTTTAGCGCCTAAAAGCTACTGCTAAAGTCTTACCTTTATAAGTAGTCTTAACTAGAGTTTTAACCTTGCTTATACGCTTTTTAGATATATAGGCTAGTACTATACTTAAAATAGTACTAGTTAACTTAGTATAAAAAGCGCGTTTTAAAAGTAGCTGCGCTACTAGTAAAAGTAGCAATAGTAGTAGTAAAAGTAAACGCATAAGTAAAGGCAAAAGTAGTATAGTAGCAGCAGTACGTGTAAAAGCATAGGTAGTAGTATAAGTAGTAGTAGCGTTTTATAGTTTTAACTTTTATATAAAGTTAGTAATTAAATAAAAAAAGTACTAAAATAAAGCTAAAAGCTGCGTAAAATTATAAAGTAGTGCGTAGTAGCCTAAAAAGCTATATAAGAGTATAATAGTACTTATAAAAGTAATTAGTATTACTTTTAAAGAATTTAAACAAGTTACTAAGTAATTCTTATAGCAGCTATAGTAGTATTAAATACTAAGCTTAAAAAGCTTAAAAATTTATTATTATTTTAGTGCTTTACGCTAAGCTACGTATACATAGCATATTATAAAACGCGCTATAACTATATAAAGCTTTATATAGCTAACTAAAGTTTTAGTTACTTAAAGAGTGTATTATATATATTAGCTACGCGCCTTAGCTACAAGAATCTAGCTATAAGGCTCTAAGTATAAGCGTTAAGGCCTATATAGTATGTATAGCGCTAAGCGCTAAGCTTTAGAGCCTTTATACTAAGGCTTAAAGACTTTACGCTAAGTTTAGAAAAAAGCATCTAAACTCTACAAAATACTTGCTAAGCTTAAAAAAATCCTTTTAAGCTTTATACTACTTTTTATAAACTATAATATTTCTTTTATATATAGAGAGCGTCTTAGACGCAGATAAAAAAATAAATTTAACTATCTAGTTCTTCTAAACTACTATTACTAGCTCCTTATTCTCTATAGTTATAAGCTTAGTAACAGTTAAACCTGTGTTAGCGCTTTTAATATAGTCGCTTACTAAAGTAGATAGTAGTATAATTAGGATAGTAGTACAATTGCTTTTAAACACTAAAACTACTCTAAAACTTAAGTATATTAAGGCTATTAACTTTTTAACTACTAAATCTTTTAAAAAATATGTAATACTAAAACTTTATAACTTTTTATGCTTCATTAATCTAGAATTTTACTTTTCTTACTTTTACTTATATAAAAAATTTCTTTCAAAACATAAACACTTTAACACTTTATTTTACTTTCTTATTAACTTTTTAAAATAGGTATTAAGTTTTTCTTTAACTTAAGTATTAGAGATTATTTAATATATTAATTAGATAGAAAGTTATAAAACAAAAAGTATTTTTCAAATACTAAAAAATTAAAAAATTTTAATATTTTTTTATTTTACTACTATATTAAAAGATCTTTAATACTAAAGTAAAACAAAAACTTAATATTTATTATAAAAAGTTAATAAGAAAGCAAAATTTAGTGTTAAAGTTTTTATATTTTTAGAGAAATTTTTTATCTAAATAAGAGTAAGAAAAGTAGAATTCTAGATTAATAGAGTATAGAGAGTTATATATCTTTAGTATTATATATTTTTTAAAAGATTTAGTAGTTAAAAAGTTAATAGCTTTAATATACTTAAGTTTTAAAGTAGTTTTAGTGTTTAAAAGCAATTATACTACTGTCCTAATTATACTACTATCTACCTTAGACCTAAGTAGGTAACTATAAGTAAGAAAGCGGCAAAAAGATAAGCCTAAAGGACACAACACAAACAGCCTATAAAATAAGGCTTTACTAGCTTTATAAAGTTAATGCGCATAAACGCTAAAGCTAGTGTACTAGTATTCTAGCCTTCTACTTAAGAAAGCGCTAAGAGAAGAGTCTATATATACTTTTAGGTAGATTACGTAGCACTGTTATAGGCGGTGCTAGTAATTTAGGGGGTGTGTCGCAACGTGTATATGTATCTTCTAGCTAGAGTATAATTTATTAATTAGTTAGTATTTTGTTTTTAACAAATTTTAATTAAACTAAGAGCTTAACTAAAAAATTAAGCTAGCTTAAAGGCAAAACTATTTAAGAGCTTATCTAAAAGTTAAAGTAAATTACTACTTAAGTAACGTTTAAAGAACATTAATATAATAATAGCAATAGCCTATATACACCTATTAAGCTATTTATAAAGCGCAACGCGCCTTTTTTTACTTAAAAAAAGGCGCTTATAAGCTCTTTAAAGATTACTACTAATTTATTATATTTTTATATTTCTTTATTTAAGCGCTATATAAAGAGGTTGCTTAATAGTTTATATACTAAGCGCTACTTTAATTAAGTTTAAACTAGCAGTTAAGATAGCACTTGCTATATTAGTTGCTTATTTTATATATACTATACTATTAATAATTATCTTACTAATTGTTTTATAGCTATATATAAGAATAGAAAGATAAGTTTCTAATTATTTAAGCTTCTTGCTTAGGCTGCTAACTAGTTTTTTAGAAATAAAACAACAATAAGTACTAAGTTAATAAGTATAAGCTACTTAGCAACATTATTATTTACTATAAAAAAATTAGTAGTAGTATTATATTTACTAAAAAGCTTTTTATGTAAAAGCCTTTAGTTAAAAATTGCTGTGTTTAAGAAATATTGTTTTATAGTTTTGCTACTTAGCTTTTGCTACTTACTTCTACTTTAGTAAGCGCTTTCAATTGCAAATATAAGCTCTATAATATTATATATAACTTTAGTTAACTTATAGTGCAGCCTGCTTAACAGCTAGCTTATAATTTATAGTAGCTATAGCAACAGCAGCTTTAGCTATAGTAGTAATAGTAGTATTTTCTATATTAGTTAAGAGTTGTAAAATAATATACTTATAGAATACTACTTTTTTTTACTTTATATTATTACGTTTTTAATTGTTATCTTAATTACTATACAACTTAATTGTATAGGCATAAGTATACTAGAGTAAGCTAATAATTATCTTACAATTTTATATATAGAAGTAATAAATTAAATTTACGCTTTTATACTACTTACTTACAGACTTTAGCTATTTAAAATAGAATAGCTAATAATATAGTTAAGTTTGCTAAAGCTTAGAAAGCTAAGTAAGACTTACTAATAGAATCTAGTAAGTATAATAATTCTAATACTTACTAGTAAGCTTATTTTTAGTTTTAGCCTTTAGTTTTTAGTTAGTTTAGCTTTTAATCTCCTACTTCTTCTAAGCAATTAAGAAGAGACTTAGCTTAGTATTTAAAAATTACTGCTTAATATAAGTTTTTTACTTATATATTATTATTGCTTTTAATTAAGTACTTAACTTACTAAAAGTTAAGTAACTACTAAAACTTTTTAAACTATTATTAAGTAAGTAACTTAGTTAGTCTATTAGCTAGCATAATATTTTTTTCTAGGTACTTAACTTAAAATAATTTTTTAGTATATTTTTACTATAGCTACATGTTTTGTATAAATATATATCTTAAATAAGTACTAATTTACTTATTTTTTTTTTACTACAAGCCTAATTATTTATTAATTATTATACTAAACTATCTAAATTTTTTTAAAATTAAGAAATAGTTTATAAAAGAAGTGTTTAAGAGCTATAAGATCCTAAATAGTTTACTTAAGAGTAAGCAGCTTAGCCTTAGTAGTTAAAGTAGTTACTATAGTTTACTAAGCTGCCTTCTAAAATATTAGATTGCTATATAAAATAGCTATATATTTATAAGATAATTAATAAGTTTCTTAATTATTTGTAAAGGAAGCATTGCCTGCAATTATTAGGTCTAGGCTATTATAGTTCTTATATTAGATTGCATCTTATCTTGTTAAATAGAGGTACATAACTACCTATTTAACAGCTTTTATATGTAACGGCGCAGGCAAGACTTACAGATTAGTACTGGCAGAGAGGATTACGGTAAGGCATATAGAAGTGCGTTGTAATCCACAAAAGAGCCTTAATTTAAATAAAACACCTATAGGCCTTGTACAAAAAGATATTAAAAATCTACAAAGCAACTATAAGTCCTAGGCTGTCTTTATACTTGCAATCTAAAATAGGGCTAGTGTAGGTCTAATACAGATAAGATCTAGAGATAACAGTAAGAATAAAAGAGTTGTAACGTGTTTATTACACTACTCTCTCTCCTAGTTGTTAGCTAGTCCTATAGCTCTGTATACTCTTTAATATGTTTATTATTTGTTAACTTTATAACGTTTTTTTATTATTGTTGTAGACTTCTAATGTGCAGTTACTGCAACTACAACCTAAAGCAGCATTAGACTAGCCTTAAGCGTTTGCTGTTTTAATATTATAACAACAAGTTACGTCTAATTTTTCTGCCTTTCTAAAACACTACACATACACACACACACACACATATATATACACACATATACACACTATACTACTACGCTGCCCCCTAGAGGCTTTACTAAAGGCGTATTGCCTTATTTATCTGCAGTTAGTGCGCGCCTTTACGTAAAGCGTTCTTAAAGTTAAACATTAATATAACTTTAAGACGTCTAAAAAATGCGCTTATTATATACAGCAGAAAAAAAAGAGCTCCTTTATAAGTTTAATATGTCTTAATTTTTTAAACTTAAAGTTAACTTAGTTAGGTGCTAGAGTACGTTAAGAAGAAGTTCTTTAAACTCCTTACTACTATAAACCTTCTTGCTGCTGCAGAGCATAAAGAGGATCTAGCAGAAAACTACTTTCTTGCTAAAGAGCAGGTGCAGGCAGCAGCCCTTGTCCTAGCTAAGAAAGTCTAGGTAACAAGGAGCTAGGAGAAGAAGCTGTCTATAGCTTTAATTCTAGTTTTAACTTACTAGGTCCTCTTAGAAATTTAAAACGCTGTCTGTTTATTAAACAGCTAAGTTGCCTCTTTAGAGACCTTTGTTCGCTAGGGCAGAACTAGCGGTAGTAGTCTAGTTTCTTTGCTAGGGGGGGGGAGGGTAGTCTAAGGGTAGCCTAGTTGTTTACTAGATACCTATTAAAAGAAATTTTTCCTTTTCCTTATATATTGTCGTCTTGCAGTAAAGTTATATCCTCTTTTCTTTACTTTTAGGCGTTAATCTATTTTGCTAAAGACCTTAGAGGACCTAAACGTGTAGAGTTCCTCTTATAGAAGGCTTTAAGTTTATAGAGTACCTCTATAAAGTTTAAAGCTAAATACTAATTTAGGTCTAAGTTATGTCTAACCTAGCCAACACAGTATTTTAACTATAAGCAATATACTTTACTAGCAAGAATTTTATTAACTTCCTATTCTTTTATGCCTTAAATTAAAGTAGGGGCTAGCCTTAAAGCTTCTTATCTTAAAAGTAGGTCCTAAGGATCTTTGCACAATAGTTTAGGTGCAAAGACGTTATATATTTAAAATTTCTCTAGTAACTTAAGACAGTATAAGTAGCTAACTTTCTTAAAAACTTTAAAGAAGCCTTTTTATTTAGCTAATAGTTTCTAGCTTAGGCAATTAGTCGCGAGGTTCTTTGTGCTCTATTAATTAGAGGCAGCAGTCTACTCTAGTTATCTAAGTAGTAGAATACAAACAGCTAAAGCCTCTAGTTAATATATTTATTTATAATCTCTATCTAGCTGTTAGTCTTTTTGTAGTAAGCTATTAATAGCTTAACCTTAACACTTAAGATCTAACAGAACTTAAACTAGAAACTAAATATAAATTAAAGTCTTTAGTTAAAGATTATAGTGTTAGGTGTGTAGCTAAATTAGTATACTTATTAAATAAATAATTTAGCTATACTTCTTAGATTAATTGTCTTATAATAAGGGATAGAGATAGCTTATTTAGAAAAATAATTTATTATAACTATAATCTAATTATAACTAGCCTTATTTAAAAGAGATTTCTTAAAGTTAATACACAAGTGTTGCATTAAACAATTAAGAATTAGTAAAAAGTAAATTATTTTAAAAATTTAAGTCTATCTTAGATATGCCTTGCAACAGTTAATACAGTTCTATATGTACTTTTTATAAGTAACTTTTATACCTTTCTAGTAATATTTTAGGGCAATTAGCTAATAGGTTCTAGTAGCGCTAAAGTAAGCTAAAGAAACCTAGTTATATACCTCTTAGATTATCTATGTATAGAGTATAAGGTTAGGCAGTACGTAAAGTTAATTTAAGTATAAAAGTAATCTATTTTTAATCTAGTACTTATTTAGCAACAGGCTACGCTCTTTTTTAAACGCAGTGCAGTTTGTTTATAAAATAAATTTAATTAATTCTAGTAAACCTAAAGTTATAGGCTCTAAAGTAGCTTCTACTACGCGTAGAGACAAATTCTAAGCGTAGAGTTAAGTAATATAAGTAAAAGCAAGGTTAAAGTTAATTTAATTATTAAGTTAGTGTAGTCTAAGTAGAACCTGTAAATAATTATTAGTTTTAGTAAACTTTAAGTTTCCTATATCCTGCTCGTGTTGTAAAAAGATATCTATATAGGTATTATCTTTCCTAAGTGTGTATTAAATGTAGAAGAAGAATAAAGCAAGTTCCTTAGCCTAACGTACTTGTTTAGCGTTTAAGACCTTTATAGTTATAAAGTACTTAAGTAAATAATAGTCTAAATATACGTTAATTCTAGAGTAAGCTAAAACTAGTTTAGCTTACTACTTGCTAAACGCTGTAATACTAGTAAAAAGTTCCTTATTATAAATTTCCTAATTTAGTTTAGACCTAAATAGGACCTTACTAAAGAATAGTACTAGACTTTATTTCTAATTTAGTTATTTTTAAAAAAGTATACCTGCTACAACACTATTAAATGCGTTAGTCTCTACCTTAGTATTATATTTAAGGTAATAGTAGCATAAGGTAGAAATTTCTAGTAATGTAGCTTTTAACCTTCTAAAGGCCTTTTTATAATTCAAATCCTATATAAATAGCTTTAAAAGACTCTAAAGTGTAAGAAGTAGTTTTGCAACTTATAAGTATTTAAGTATAAATTGCTAGTAGAACTCTGTAAACTTAAGAAATAATTTTATACTTATAATAGTAGTAAGTTATGCCTAATTATTAAGAGGTTCTACCTTATTAAGATTTACTTCTAGCCTTTAGTTTATTAAAATATAGCTAAGGTACTTTGTCTTTATAACATAGAATTCGCTCTTTTTAATATTAACTTAGAGGCCTGCTCGCTGTAATCTTTCTAGTACCTTTTGCACGTAGAGAACATATTCTACCTCTAATTTAGAGTAAATAAGGATGTTGTCTAGGTAGACTATATAGAAGTTATCTAAATACTTAATTAACACATTATATATGTAACATTAATAGGTAGCAGAGCTATTATATAATTTAAATAGTAACACTTTAGACTTATACGTTCTGTATTAAGTCTAAAAAGTAGTATACTTTAGAGTCTAGGTTTATCCTAATTTTATTAAAAGCCGCGTGTATATCTAACTTAGTAAAGAACTAGGCTTTATATATATAGGCTAACAGCTTATTAATACGTAGGGTTAAATATAAGTCTTTTTAAGTAATTACGTTAAGTTTATAATAATTAACACAAATTTAAATATCTCTATTAGGCTTCTAAATATAGAGAATAGGAAAGGCAAAAAGGCAATTGCTAGAATTAATATGTTTTTTCCTAAAGTTATTTATTACAAACGTCTTAGTAGCCTTAAGTTCTTCTATACTCTACTTATATAAAGAGCTAAACTAATTTAGTAGTAGTTTAGTAAGTATAATCTTGTAGTTATAAAAATAATATTTAAGTAGTTAGTTTACTATAGTTTTGCTAAACACATCTTAGTACAAATAGTAAATAAATAAACGTTAGCTTTAAATTAATTTAGCGTTATTAGGACTATTAAGTTCTATGTAGTTTTTTAATAAACAATTAATTTTGTAAATAATTGTTATAAAGAACTTATTTTCTTTTTATTTTATTAAATAGTAGAAGGCGTTAGCTAATATAATAGTAATGTAGGAAGTAGGGTCTGATTAGACAAAATATAGTTTAGAAGTAGCAACTTTAATAGTAAAATAAGTCTTTAAAAGTTAAAAAAAGCTATAAATTCTTTGTATTAAACACGTTGTAAGGCTTTGCCTACACTAGTATTTTTTTTTTTTTCTAAAGCGCGTTTCTACGCTAGATATCTTCCTTAGTAACTTTATTATTAGTAAATTTCTTTAACTGTATAAGGATAAGAGAGGCAGAATTATCTATAGCAGGATATTTTATAAGCTACACAATTTAGTTCTAAACTACGTCTAGCAATAAGTTAAATTACTAGAGCTATTTAATTCTAATAATACAATCTTGCGTACTTAAATTTATAATAATAAAAAGATAGTTAAGAATTTTTTTACTATTAATTTAGATATAAAGACAGATATAATTATCTTATCTAGTTTAGATCTAGTTCTAGAATTCTTTTACAGAGACCTTAAAAAGTAGTCTTTAGATAGAAACCTAAAGTAATTAAAA
This sequence comes from Alternaria gansuensis, assembly GCA_009289805.1. NCBI lineage: Eukaryota > Fungi > Ascomycota > Dothideomycetes > Pleosporales > Pleosporaceae > Alternaria > Alternaria gansuensis. Next base: position 73,400 of record WBOK01000070.1, read on the forward strand.
AAAAGTATAAGTAATAGAGGAATTTAGAAATAAAAAACTTTAAGCTCTAGTATTAATTAATAATTATAGCTAAGCACTGTAACTTTTTAAACAAAAAATAGTAAAAACTAAGAAATACTTTTTTCTAAATACGTTTAATAGATTAATTTTAGCAGAATTATACTTGTGCAGGCCTAGGCTAAAGCGTTGTTCTAGGCGTTTTTGTTTCTCTTCTATTCTTAGTCTAAGTAATGTTCTACAGCTTTAGAGTATTCTTTCTATTTAATCTTAATTTTTTTTACTTAAAAAGTAGTACAATTACTTGTAAAGTAACTAGGTTTCTTGCACTTAAAACAAGTATTTAATAAAAGCTTATTATTCAGGGCGAGAGTTTTAAACAGAAATCTAGTCGTGCTTAAAGTAGCGCAAGTAGGAGTTAGCGTTAAGTTAAATAAGTAACTAGTATAAAAAGGCTGCGCGTTCTAATATTGTTAAGGGCGGGGCCTTCTTAGTAGCATTAAAGTATACACTAGTTTACTATCTATAATTAGTCTAATAAGACAATTACGTTTTTTTATATTAAAAGCAGTAAAGTGCTACACGATTTTATTAAATAAGTTATTTTATAAGTATTTAAATCCTAAATTTAGGGCGCACAAGGCGGAGGTAATTTTCTCCTATAAGTAGAAAAACTACTCTACTTTAGAAATAGACTCTTTAATAGCAGTACTAATAAACCTTACTTTAAAAGCTAAAAACGTTTGTTTTTTTATCTATAACTAGGCAGTAGAAAGCTGTACAGCTTTCCGCCTATTTATTACTAAATACAAAATATAATTTAAGTAGCATAATTATTTCTTTTATATTTTTAAACTGTTTTATAACTAAAGTAGCTAAGTACTAAAGTTTAAGGTATTTCTTTGTAATACTAGTTGTGTGTCCCTACACAAAAGCTATGCAAGCCTATTCTATCTAGTAGTAATTTAAGTTAATCTCTAATTAGTCTTCTATTAAAGCCTGCTATTAGCAGAATATAGAGTTAGTTCTATTATTAAAATTTTTAATAGTAAGCGTGCGCTCTGTAAGCTTAATATACAAAGTCTTAAAAGTAACAAAAATATACTATGTTAGTTAGCTTGTTAGTATATCTATTTTTGTTAGCAGTGTTTTAGTAGTTAGTACAGCTATATCTCTAAAGAGCGTAACTTTCTATATTAAACGCGCAACTTGCGCATTTAAGTAGTTAATTTTATTTTTATAAGGTACAACAGGATCTTCTTTTAAATCTACTTCTTTTTCTTTTTTTTTAACAACTAGTTACTTACTAGTTACTTTATTCTACAAAGATTGTTGTTAACCTTAGTAGTAGGTTAATTTTTAAACAGGCTCTAAAGAAGGTTTAGAGTTGTTCTAGTTAGCTATTAGCGTTTAACTTTAATACTAATAGGTTATTAGTAGTCTCTGTGTTTCTACCTTAGCGCACTACGCAACTTTTCTAAAGTAATTTGTTTTATTATTAAAGTTAAAAGTTCTAAACTTAAAGGCTTTAGTTAGTAGAAAATCTAGAAGATTCTACCTAAGGTGCTGTTAGACTTAATAGTATAAAGCTTCTAGTTTATTTCTAAAGAGGCTTAGGCTTAGGCGTAGTTTAAATAAACAGCTGCAATATTGTTTTAAATACTATTACTAGCTAGGACAAGATTTTTAATATAATGTAACAGCGCAGGCAAGACTTACAGATTAGTACCAGCAGAAAGAATTACGGCAAGGCATATAGAAGTGCGTTGTGATCCACAAAAGAGCTTTAATTTAAATAAGACACCTATAGGCCTTGTACAAAAGAATATTAAAAATCTACAAAGCAACTATAAGTCCTAGGCTGTCTTTATACTTGCGATCTAAGATAGGGCCGGTGTAGGTCCGATACAGATAAGTTCCGGAGACAACAGTAAGGATAAGAGAGTTGTAACGTGTTCGTTACATTATATATTAATTACTAGAGTTTATAAGAAAGTGGAAGAGCTTTAAAATTAAGTAAGCAACATCTAGTTAAAGTGTTATAGCTATATATAGCACTAATCTAACCTTTTCTTAGTAGGCCTTAATCTCTTGCTTAGTTGCTTTGCTAGTGTTCTTCATTAGCTCCTCTAACAGCAGTAGGGTCTTTAGAAAGCTACTATCTTCTAGCTTAAACTTCTTTATAATTTTAATAATGTACGTATTATAAATAAGCGTAATGATTTACTTTTTATAATTTTCAATTACCTAGATACTAAAGAACTATTTTACTAATCCTTATTTCTATATTTTATACTTATCTTTAATCTTGAACTAAAAATCTAATGCTCTCTACTTATAATCTTTTATAAAGAGTAGTAGGATATTATCTATATAAAATGAAACTAAAATCTTTCTTTTTTAATTAAAAAAGAAATAGAGCTTTATTAGTAAGGCGATTAGTTTAATCTTTCTTAGTAATTTTAAAAACTTTCTATACTACAACAGTAGAAAGTTTTGCAATTTATAAAGTGTGTAGTCAAGCTATACGCACTTTCTAGGCTTTTTAAAGCTATCTAGCATCTTACAAATTACTAGGTTATTAATTATAATTAACGCATTTAGAAATACTTTTACAATATTATATTGCTAAATCTCTAAATTATTTTTAGCAGCTATAGCTATTGCTGCTTTGAAGGACCTAGCTTCTAACGTAGCAGCATATATTAAATTAATAAAGTCCTTTTTTTAAAAGTTTCTTCTTATAATACTCTGTGCTTTGTATTTAAGAAAGAAGCTATTTTAATTAAACATATAAGTCTAAACTTACTTTATAAGTATTAGTTAATTATCTATTTCTTCTTTTAATATCTTAGTCTAAATTTTATTCTTACTTAACTTATTCATCTCTTTTTTGCAGGTATTCTTAAATAAAGCTTTTATAAAATACTAAAGCAACTACTTTTATAATTCTAGCAGTTTAAGTAAATTATTATAATGCAGTTAAGCATTTTTAATAGTTAGTTTATGCTTAGTAAGCAAAGCTGCTATAACTACATAATTAAAAGTCTTGTAGCTTATTTAGTTTTCCTAAGTTACTTGTAAACCTAGCAGGTAGATATTACTAAAATTAATTTATAATAAATTCTTATAATATGTAATTAATGCATTAACACTACTTATACTTTTACTTTTTAATTAATTATTAGAATCTTAGATTATGTCTTTATGCTTACGTCTACTGCTTAGCTTACATAGTAGAAGATAACAGTTTATAAGCTAATTTAAGCTTTTGCTAGCAATTTTAGTACTACGTCTAGTAAGTAAAAGTTAAGCTTATAATAATATACTCTGTCTACTATTTAAAACTTAAGATCTTAAACTATAAAATAATTTACTATTTACAACTTACTTACTTTAAGCAAAAGTTTTATTATAATTAGCTAGCGCGTTAAAGTTTTTAGGCTTAGACTATTATACTAGTAATAAGTTATTAAGCTTATATAAAGAAGGCTCTTTACTTTAAAATATTAATAAGTTAGCTTCTTTAAGTAAGCGCACTACTACTTAACTATTAAATACTCTACAACTAATTGCGTTGTTACTTTCTAGAGTTTCTAGTTTAGGAATTAGTTCTAAGATAGCAAAACTAGTATCTTGCTACTAATTTATATAAATTTTAATAGTGCACTAGCTTTGTGCTTTATTTGCTTAGCGTCTTCTAATCTACTTTTATACTTAGTAGACAGGCTTTTTTTACTACTTAAGATAGTAAATAGATTACTTTTAAGGTTTTTAGTAGTTATCTATGTGTTTTAACCTACTTTACTTTAAAAGGCTAAGAGGGCTTATAAGTTATTTCTAGATGAAATAGCTTTCTATTTTAAAAGATTTTTAAAATTTTAATTACTTAATTTCTTAGTAGCTCTTCTTTATAATTTTCTTTGTAGAATAAATATTTATTAAAATTTATATTATAAGTAGTAATTACCCGATTAAGGGTTAGTACTTATATATAGTATATATTAGAGGCTTAATAACTAACTAAATAACTAATATAGCTGCAAGGACTAATCTTAAATATTTAATCATCGCGCCTAGCTACTTTCTCTCTATTTAATAAGTAGGCTTAGCAGCTATAAGCATGAATTCTACTCTAGTCTAGGCATAGATTAGTAGTTTAATATCTAATTATAAGTAGTTAATAGTATTAGAAATATTTCCTAAACTATTCTTTAAGCACCTAGTCAGGGGATTAGTAGCTATAAATTTTAGTGGAGCTTATTCTATACAAGTAAGCTACTATATTTATAATTACTAGCTAAAGCTTAGCTAGTAGATTAGCGCTTGTGCGTATTTCAATAGCCTTTGTAATTAGTTCTTAGCTAGCTCTTTCTACAAAGCTATTAGGTTTATAAGTATATAGCAGTAGTGTCTTAATTATAATTTTTTTTGTTACTAATTCTTTATATTTTAATTGCTCTCTTTAGGGCAGTGTAGCAGTGTTATTGTTTTTTTAAATTTTTATAATTTATTACTAATATTTCTTCTTAATCTTTATAGTAAAGCCTTTAATTATATGTAAAATATTATTTAGTGCTTTTAACTAGATATTATAATGATAGATTTTACCTAAGTAGGTTTTTTTTAATAGTTGGTGCTTATTTTTTAAGCAGTTAACTAGTTTAGAAATTAAAAAACATTTATAAAATTTTATAAAAAGTTAAGGCAATTTTTTTTTAGTTATTAAAAAATTACTAATAAGGCATAAGCTATTGCGTAGTAATTATATTCTAATAGCTTCTTACTAGCAATCTCAACATTTTATGCTAAGTAGACTAGAGCTTTAATAGCTTGTTGTTTTAGATATCTTAATTATTAATGCTATAGATCTTTATTACTAATACGCACTTAGACTTTCTACAATTATACTACAGCGTTTACTAGTAGTAGTTAAGTAATATAATAAGGGAGTTGCTTATATTTAATAGATAAAAAATTAAAGTAACACTTTAAGTTGATTAAAACAACATTTTTTTAAATATTTTAAATTTTATAGTGTAATTATATTTTAAATACTAAATACCTACTTACTTAAGCTGTGCTTTAGAGATAATGTTAACGTAGAAGCCTAGTACAAACTTAACGTTAGAAAGTAAAAGATTAGCTATCTTAGGGCTAGCCTTGCTATGCAGGATGTTCTTAAGCAGCCTGTTTCTTATTCTAGTAACTAGAATAAATTAAGTGCCTGCTTTAATAGTCTTGTCCTTGTCGCATTTGCAATAAGTACTTAGTACTAGTTAATTTATGCTATTAACTAAGTAGACTGCTGCTCTACTATTTATAATTGTACCAAAATACAACGCAGAAAAAGTAAAAGCTATACTAAATATATTTAGACTAATTTCGTTAATCAAGTCTTTTATGTTAATTAGTGCTAAAACTAATAAGCTAGAGTATGCTATACTTAGTTTATTAGTAACTAATTTGCTAGTGCTACTCTTTTAGCTCTCTTTCTTAATCTAGGTCTATAAGGTTGCTTATCTATTACTGTTCTATTACTTAATAATCTTCTTTTAATTGTTATTTATTAGTTTAATTAGTATTTTGTTAGTAGACATTAATCCTATAACTACAGTCTAAAGTTAGAAGTAGTTACGTAGTATCTAGAAGTACTTGTTTAGCTTATAAAAATAAAAGTATAATTACTTACTAACTTTATTTAACTTTAAGTTATTTAATAATTATTAAGCTATTTTTAATTTATATTTAGTTTTAAACACTAGGTGTTTATTTTCTTTTAAAAAAGGAATTAAATAATTCTACAATAAATAACTAAAAGCTTTTCTTAAGTTATTGAAAGTTAACTAAGCTCTACTAAGTGCTATTACTTACAACAGCTTATTATACTTTTTACGCAACTAGTCTAGTGTAATTTTAATACTTAAGGCGTTTAAAAAATTAGTAACTACTAATAGCTTTATAACTTTAGAAAGCAAGTAGATTATTGCGTATTAATACAGGAGCTGCTAATTAGTAAACTAACGCTTAGGGCCTATTTATCTTTAGCAAGCCTTATCTAGATAAAATCTATATTACGCTCTAATCAAATTACTAAGTATTCTAATTTGTAGAAGCAAGATCTTCCTTTAAAATCTTTACTAAAGCTTAAAAACTAGTAAAGTTTTAAGTAATTATGCTTATTAAGGCGTTTAACAGCAGGTCTAGACTTATAGTTGTAGTAATTTAGTTTTTAATATTAGTAATTTTAGCAACCTTCTTTGTCTATTAAGCAGTATGCACTTTATACCTATTAACTAGCTTATTATAATTATTCTTTTTATACTTAGTATTTATTGTATTAACCTTATATTTGCGTTAAGTATTTTTATAGTCCTCTCATTTTTAAACGCCTGCGCTAGGTAGTAGAGCAATAGGCTTTTTAATATTTTCAGGCAACTTAAGATACTAAGGCTCCTAGTAATTTATTAAGCGCATATTTAGGAGATTAGAATGAACTTAATTTTAGATGCTTTTCTCTAAGCAATACAGTCTTAATAGAGCAAACTAGGTTAGCTAGTCTAATTAAGCCTTCAGGATTACTTTTAAGGCAACAAGCGGTGTATTAGAGAGGTCTATATTAGTAAGATGCTTTGTAGGATTACAACGTAGGTTATTGTTAAGGTAAGCGCGGGATTAGTTAGTTAGTAGCTATAATAATGGCAGTAGCCTGTAGGTTGTAGGATAGATTTGTAGGAGGTTAATTGTATAATTAAGTAGATAAGAGGTATAGCAGCTGTAGTGATCTGCTGGCCGTGCTGTAGGAGAAAATAGAGGAGAGTAAGTTAATAATTAAATAGTTAACCTTCTAGCTTGCTAACAGCGCAGTAGAACTTAATACTACAATTAAGCAGCTAGGCTTATAACTATGAAAGCTAAGAAGGAGTAGTTATTTAATTACCTAAGTGGAAAGTAAGTGTATTAATTAACTAAGTGCTACGATAAAGTGTCTAATAACTACTAAAGAGACATAAGATAATTTAGCCTGTTTATATAGACTCCAGCGGGTCTGTTACGTGAACAGCTTACTAGGATTACTTAATTAACAGGGTGATCCGCGTGTTAATACTCTAATAAACAGCAATAAATAGGCAGCGCTTTACACTTAGATTAAAAAAGAAGGCTAGAAGGCTAGCACTAGTAGATTAGTTGCTAATAAACTAAGTAGAGTATACTTTAGCTTATTAGTTTTAGCACTAATTAACCTAAGAGACTTAATTAAGAAAATTAGTTTAAAAATATTTAGCGCAGCCTTTACCTCTGATGCGTCGTTTTTTTATATAATTATAGATAGTAGAGCAGTGGTCTACTTAGTTAATAGTATAAATTAAATAGTACTAAGCACTTATTGCAAATGCAACAAGGACAAAACTATGAAGGCAAGCACTTAATTTATTTTAGTTACTAGAATAAGAATTAAGCTGCTTAAGAACATTTTATATAGTAAGGCTAGCTCTAAGATAGCTAATTTTTGACTTACTAATATTAAGTTTGTACTAGGCTTTATATTAATATTGTCTTCAAAGCACAGCTTAAGCAAGTAAGTATTTAGTACTTAGAATATAATTATACTATAAAATTTAAAATAATTAAAAGAAATTTCGTTTTTATTAAGTTAAAGTGTTGAATTAATCTCTTATTTATTAAATATAATTAACTTTCTTCCTCCTCCACCTCCATCGCAATCTTGTTGCCAGCCATAGGCTGGCAATCGCCGTTGAACACGTTTCAATTGGTGTTGTTTTTTGGTATTAACTTTCTTATTATATCACTTAACTACTACTAGTAAATACTATAGCATAATTAAGAAAACTTTAAGTGCGCACTAGTAATAAGGATCTATAGCATTAATAATTAAAATGCTTAGAATAACAAGCTTTTAAAGCTCTAGTCTACTTAGCGCAAAATGTTAAAATTGCTAGTAAGAAGCTATTAAAATATTATTACTATATAATAGCTTATGCCTTATAAGTGATTTTATAATAACTAAAACAAAGATTACTTTAACATTTTTACAAGATCTTATAAAATCTGTTTAATTTTTAACTAGTTAACTGCTTAAGAAAATAGGCACTAGTTACAGAGGGGTGGAAAAAAAAAGAAATTAAAAAAGCTATTATTTTCCAAGCTTTATATTTCTATTAATAGAAGGGCTATACTAGAAAAGGTTAGTGATTTAGAAAGCCAAGAACCTCTGCTTTAAGAAAGGCTGCTTATTATGCTGCTTAGTCAGCATCATTGCGTCTGTAATCTCGCTTAAAATAAGATGAAAAAAAGCAGAAATAGGTTTTAGCATATCTTTTTCGTGAACGTATGAAAAGGGCTAAAAAAAACCAAGTTTAATTCGCTTACGTAAGCATGATGTGAGCAGATCTTAGACTAATATTTCTTGCTTCCTTATAGTTTAATTAAAGGAAGATAAAAATAGGGGTTGCTTACGTAAGCACTTATTATGTAATAACCTTGCAGAAATACAATATATTAACTCCTCTTGTTTGTCCTAACTTGCTTTGTTTATATTATCTCCTCTATAGCTCGCAATCTCCCTCAATTTGAACAACAAGTTTTTTTTATATTTACACAACAACTCTATTCCCTCTACTAGTAATATACTAGAAAAGCCTTCTAGAAGTATTTACAATACTCTTTATTAAATTATACAAAAAAAGAACGCTGCTTTATTTATTATTAGTTCTAAACAGGGTCGTTCTTTTAAGATCTTAAAAAAAGCAAAAAGATTGCTTAATAGAGACATTACTAGAAGCCCCAAAAAGACAAATTAACATCTTTAAAAAAAAATAGTCTAGGTCTTTCTAATAGAAGCTTACAACGCTTTTTAAGACAAGAGAGCTATTCTGTTTATATTTCTTGAAAAAAGACGCCTTCAGACGCTTAAAAAGCTTATAACGTTATATTTGCGCCAAGCAAATGATTAAAAATATTTAAAATATGAATTTTAAGAAAGTTACATCTTTAGATAAGTCTGCTATTGAGCGTGGACATAGTGCTAGGACAGAATACTATTAAACAAAGCAACATAATAGAGTAGAAAAAAATTATTTCTATAAATAATACATATAAGTTGAAAGAAACTTTAATTATTAAATAATAAACTACTATACATCTATTGTGTTTGATTTATTTTAATTGATTTTTAGAATACTTAGTAATCTAGTTATAGGTTAAGATATTTCTACTTAAGTTTAGGGTGCAATTGAGATAGGTAGAAGATTTCAACTAGTAGTAATTAAAAGCCTTTTTTTTACTACTTCTTTTAGAAATTTAGAATAAATTAGAAAGATTCTAATTCCTATAGTAAGACCTGCAATAAAAAAAGGTAAGTTATATGTACTTTAATTTTCTATTTAGAGGCTTATTACTTAATATTTGAATTATTAAGTAAGAGTCTTTTTCTATATATTTAAGCACTAAACTAACTTCTATATAGGCTGGAAGTTTTAGCAGGATAACGCTAAGATATATAAAACTTTAGAAGTTTTATCTTGGTTTTCTAGGAATAAGATATTACTTTTTAAGCATCCTGCTTATAGTCCTGATCTAAATTCTATAGAAAACGTGTGGGCTTTGCTGAAAAACGCTTTAGCTAAAAGGCCTATTGCTTCTTTAAGTATAGGAAATAATAAGAGAAGTATAGCAGCCTTAAAGGCTGCTATAAAGGATTACCTTAAAAGGCGATTGATAATTGTATTCTATTATTACTGAGGCGCTATTTGCATGTAAAAGAAGCTAAGGGCTAGTACACTAAGTATTAGTAAGCTATTGTAGTTGTTTATTAGGAAAATACCAAAACAACAAGTTCTTTATTATTACTCAATGTTTTATTCTACAATCACCTTTAAACTTATACACATATAAGACAAGTCTGTTTTACTTAATATATATAACTTAAAGCGATTTTTAAAAATTCAAAAAAAGTTATATTGTTTTTTATTTTGAACTTTTGTAATCTTTATTTTCGCTGCGGAGATTGAGAGCAGTCCTGCTGACTAAGCAGCCGACTAAGCAGCCTATCTTAAAGAAGAAGTTCTTGGCTTTCCAAATCACTAACTCATTATGGTATAGCTATTCTAGTTACAGAAATATGAAGCTTGGAAAATAATAACTTTTTGGATTATTTTTTTGTCACCGCTCTGTATAATACGTGATACCCTACAAAGAGTACACTTTGATTTCTTACCTTTACCACGCTAAGTATGCTATAAAGGGCAATTAGACTTACTTTAAGCATATTAACTTCAACTTTAAGCGTGCTGTAGCAGAAGGCCTTAGTACTAAGATAATTTAAGGTAGTATCTTGTTTAATAATAAAAATAAAAAAACAAAATAGAAATGCTACTTAAATTCCATAAGCACGTGCTGGAGTACTTGCATTAGCACAAAGACGTAGATATTAATTTATTAAACAGCCTTATTAAAGAATAAGAAGAAAAGACTAACTAGATAGAAGACATATTAAAGGTAGTTTCTAACTCTTAATAATTAAAGCAAACTTATAAACAGAAACAAGGACAAATTTTATTACCTTATCTACTTTATAAATCTACTATGGTAACTACTTACAACTGCTATACTATCCTCCTCTAGTTTGTAATAGTTCAAAATAGTGTAATAGAGATGCCTGCTATAAAAATATGTAAAGAGATTTGTAAGGCGCACTATAAATCTACTATTACTTCTTATACTTTTTTTTAGCTATTATAATAAGGCAAATAAAATTAACTAGCCGTTCCCTGTAGATATTTATATTAAGTATAAGTCCTCGATCTAGAAGGCCCTTATAAGATAAGCAAAGTAGGATAATTCTCTTATTTATAAAGAACTTAATGACATACTATAGAACGCTAATAAGAAATCAATTCACAACTATATTACGAAGTATTATAACTATGTCTTACAGTAAATTATTAATTTATAGCTTATAATATAAGGGTTAGAGAAGAACGCTCTTTATATAGATCTAGTTGAAAGGTTTCTAAATTAGTTATACTTTACTAAATGGCTTCGGCCTTTTGAGACAACCTTTTGATGTAACTACACATTTTGTAGACACCTTTTTAGTAAAAAAAGATTTATTGCTAACAAAAGCAAGACAAAGACGTAAATCGCCTTCTAACTTAACGCGCCCTATCTTGCCTATTTTTGTTACTTTACTGCTAGGCGCTCCTAGATAAAGTAAAGCAGTAACACTATTATTACCTTGCTTACTAACTTATAGACGCAACAATAGAAAGCCTACTTTTTTTTTCTACCTCTTTTTTCTTTATTACTAATTTAACGTCTTACTATAGCTGTTTAAGCTAAATTCCAATTTTTATACTTAGCCCTTACATAATAAATATAAAAAAAAATACTAAAGCAATAAATCTTAAGTCCTACACTAGTATTAGCAAGTACTTTAAAGATTATGTATTTTTTCTACAACTAGCTAAATTTAAGCTTAATAATTTTTTTGTATATAGAAATACTGTAAATAAAAAACTTATTTAATATTTTTATAAACTTAGAAGTCTAGCTAAGTAGTTAAGTTTTAAAATACTTAATAAATTTAGGCGTTTGTATAAGCAGTTTAAGTTAGACTAGGTAGATAGTAGTAAAGGATGCTTTTTTTAGAAAAGATCTTAGAATAAGAAAATACTTGCTATAGAAGTTGCACGCTATTATAGTGTATTATATACAAATTGTTTATATACAGTTGTAAAGGGTAGCTTCAGGCAATAGTACTTGCTTTACACTACAGAAGATAGTGAGGGATGGCTCTAGAATAATAACGTGTGTATATTTCAGCAATAATACCTGCCGGTATCCTCGCAGGTGAGGAGCCCCTTATAAGCATAATTGCAGGTGGGCAAGCTAACAATAAGCAAGTTTAGCGGACCTAGTTAACACGCAACTATCTGTGACAGAGCCTCCCCTTCTAGTCTAGCGTCCTAACAGCTTTAAATTAACTCTCTAGACTATATAAAAAGAGTTTAGTAAAGAGCGCGTGTTACTTGCAGCTTAGGTGCTCTTAAGACGCATGTTACTTATAGTTTAGGCATGTAACAAGCTTTAGGCTTAAGTCTTTATAGCGTTATTATAGTAACCCTTAAATTTATTGTTTATTTCTTAAAATTTTAGGAGGTAAAAGTAAAAGTGTATAATTATTATAAGTAGTTTATGTAAGGTAATATTTACTGCAGTAATAAAGAAATTTTCTAGTATATTTTATATAATACTTGTCTTAATTAATAAATTTAATACGTAACTCTAACGTACTTACTACATAATTAAATACTAAGCTCTAATCTTTATTATAGTCTACTATTTAAATCCTAAGTATATTAAAAAATCTTACTTATAAAATGCTTAGCTATACAAGTTTAGTATACTTAAAAAAGCTATTAATCTTATTACTTTATATGCGACCTGCCTACATTACGTACAAAATATTACTAAGTAAAAGAAAATTTATAAAAAGACTAAGTATTATTATTATAACTATTATACTAAAGGCAACTATAGCAGTTATACTAAAGTAAGTTTTTTTATTTTGTTTACTACGCTTTAGCTAATTTAAACAAGTTTCTAAAGCGCTTAATAAGTATTTAAATTATTTATACTAACTTTACTTCTATTTTAATACTGCAGTTACTAATACTAATATTCTAAAAACTAACTCTACTATTACTACTACTAGCGTTAAGCTTACGTAATGCTAGCGCTAATTTAACTTTAAGCTTTTTAACTACTGCTATATTACTACACACACTAGTACTTTATTAAAAGTACTTACTTAAGTGCTAATATCTTTGCCTTATTTTTTAAGTTTAATTTTAGTAAAGTAGTACTGCATAGTAGCTATTTTTAAGTTAATTACTAGTTATATAGCTAGAATTACTAGTCCTACTAGTAGTAATAAAGATAATAATAAGAGCTTAAATAACAATAACGTGCTGCTTTTTAGGCGTAGTCTAGGCGCAGGTAGTGCGCATAATAGTAGTGCTAGAAGTAGTAGTAATAATATAGGTAGTAATAATAAAGTTTATGCTAGTAGTAAAAAGATTTTTAATAATAAGTAAAAGTAAATTATTTTTATAGTTATAGTTTTATTTATTTAAATACTTAATATACGCTCTAAGTGCGTAATAATAATGTTTAGTATATTCTTTTAGCGCGCTTAAAATGTAATAATTTTTATTTATACTTATATTTTTTAATTAGTTCTTTTATATTCTTAAACTGCAATACTAGAGTCTAGGTATTCTATAATTTGTTATAGCTTTTCTATTACAGCTAATACTCTAGCTAGCTATTTTTAATTTATTTCTTTAATATCTTTTTAACTTCTTAAATCTCTTTACTTTTAGAACTAATTTCTAGTGCTTAAGTATTATCTTCTTAACTACTGCGTAATTTCTATTATTCTAGTAAGAAAACGTAAAAGACATTATAAATGTAATAGTAAAGTAGTAGTTATAGTTAGTAAGCTTATATTCTGACTACTCTTTGTACTTAAAATAGTTCTATAAACTTGCTAGAAAGCTTCTTACTAAGTTAGTAAGCTAAGTTAATGTTCTTTATACTAAAGCAAACTAAGTCTTTTTAGTAAAAAACTTTTAGTTTGTATTTTTTATTATAGTATTAGCGTTAATATTTTTATACTATTAAAAAGTATTTTCTTGCTATTGCACGTGCGTTATGTATACGCTGTACTTTATTTACAGTATCTAGTACCTCTTCTTCTAGCCTACTATCTTTAGGAGGTAATATAAGCAATAAATATTTACTATATACTGCGTAAAAAAGAGTTATCTTTATTAATTTATAGATAGAGTTATTATATACAAATTATATAGTTAGCAAAAGTAATACTTAATTATCTTATTTCTTTAAAGTAAATATTTTAGGTATTGCTTTATTATTTAGTTCTAGCGTTTAGTTTACCTATCTGTCTACAAGTAGAAAGCTATACTTAGCCTACGCTTTACTTATAATTAGTAGCATATTTTTGTTTAAAATACAAATATAAAGATTAAACTATAATTAAATATAATGCCCTCTTAAATTCTATATTTTAAAATAAAATATTTAAAATAGGATTCTGCAAACTGTTTTGTATTCTACATTTTTAATACAAGTATATAAATTGCTATTTTTAAAAAGTAGTTAACAATTACAAAGATTACATTAAACACGCAACTTAAACTATTATTCTTTACTAGTAGTAGCTTTATTATAAAATTAAAGCTTACTTTTTTAAATATTTTATTAAGAACTAGTAATTGTAATAACTAACTATATTTACTATATCTTAAAGCCTTACTTCTTTAGTATACTGCATAAGTCTTTATGTAATCCTAAATATTATAGCCTAGCTCTAGCTAGTAATATAGCCTGCTAATAAGCTTATAAGTTCTACGTGCGCTAAAATAACCTGCTATATACGTATTATAATTCTGTAATAAAATATCTTGCTTAATAGCTTATTTTAGTAGAATGTAAATTCTACTTTTATATTTTAAAACTTCTTTATTATTAACGTGCTACACTTACGCGCTACTACTATTTTAAGTATATATTACTTATATAAAGTCTGCAACCTGCTATAAAGCAAAAGCGTTCTTTTATTATAACTAGTGTAGTTTATTTATTAAAGCTTTTAACTTTACTGTTGCAGGTTTGCTACTAACTAATACTTTAGCTAAAAAGCATAGTACGCATAGTATACACCTTATAGCACTAGTAGTTTAAATACTTTTTATTTTATAAATATTAGCTACATGCGTCTTATATGCGCTTTTCTAGCTATGCTAAGTTATAAAACCTTCTATTCTACTATACTCTACCCTTGCTAGAAGTTTGTTCTGTAGTGTAGACAATAGTTAAGTTAATAATAAGTTCTTCTATTTGTAATCTACTCTTTTTAATAGTTTATTTGCAAAGTTTGTACGCTCTAAGCAGTATTTAACTTTAAAATTAAAAGCTCCTAAATATAGAGCTTATCGTGCTTAACACTAGTTAAGTTTCTATACAGCGCGTATAGAGCGCAGGTTGTTATAATTAGTTAATACTTAAATAGTGTATTAAGCGTCTTTTAAGTAGTACTGCTATTTTTTAAAGCTTTATATATTAGCTAAAAGTTTAAAGTTGTATACTTTATAGTTTAGCTTAGTATTTTATAGTTTTTGTAAGTAAAACGCAACAAGATACTACTTTTTGTTTTTAAATAATTAAGATAATATACTTAATATAGTAAAAGTTAAAGTATTTGTTTTAACATAAATTATATATGTATTTTTAAAGTAACGCAGGATAGGCGTATATATAAAGCGTTGCTTTAGCTTTATAAAAGCAGTATATATATTCTTATTTTAGTAGAATATTTATTTCTCTTTTAAAATATTTATAAGAAGTACTGTTTTTATAGTATAGTTTCTAATAAAGCGCTAATAAAAATTTGCAAATTCTAGAAAGAACTGCAGCTCCTTAATACTAGTAAGTGTAGGCTATTACTTAATAGTAGTAACGCGCGCTAGATCTACGCAAATACTGCTTTTTATAATAATAAATTTTAAAAAATAAACTTTATTTAAAGTAAATATGCATTTCTTAAAATTTATGTATAACTCTGCGCTTTATAAAGAGTTAAGTACAGCGCGTATAGCACGCTAGTATAGCGTAATATTGTTATTATAAGTGTAGATAAGAATATTATCTAAATAAACTACGTAAATATAATTTAAGTACTCTTTTAAAGCTTTATTAATATAAGCTTAAAAACTTGCTAAGGCATTTGTAAGTCTAAAAAGTATAATAAGATATTTAAAATGTTTATATTATATTCTAAAAGTAGTCTTTTACTTATCTTCTACCTTAATTCTTAGATAATAGTAGGCGTTTTTAAGATCTAATGTTGTGTAGTAGTATGCGCCTAATAGGCAGTCTAGTGTCTCTCTAATTAAAAGGAGCAGGCAATAATCTTTTATTATAATAGTGTTAAGGCTTCAATAATCTACGTAAAGGCAAAAAGTTTTATTTTTTTTTAGTATAAATAGTATTAGTATGCTTATAGGGCTAGTGCTATAGTAAATCTATTTCTTATATAGTGCTTTTTTAATATATTTATAAAGTACTTAAAGCTTATAAAAAAAGAAAGTATAAAGAGGCCTATAAGAAGGTTCTTTGCCTTATTAAATAGAGATTACGTAATCTAAGCTTTTTAGCTATAAGAAGATTTTAGTAGCTTTGTTATTAAAGATATTAGTATAATTTTATAATGTATTAAGTATATACTATACTTATGCTATAAATATATTTAGTACGTGTGCTTTAAGCTTAATACTTACGCTATTACTCTAAAGTACTTTTAAAAAGTAAGTTTTTAAATTTATAAATTTTATATTTTTTAAAAATACTTTAGTAGCTACTAAGTTAATATTTGCTTTTATATATTTTTAATACTATATCTACTTTCTATAGTTAATAGAAATGCTTTTTTAGCTTAAGAGGAGGTTACTAAGTAGTAGTAGTACTATTTTTTTATCTACTTTATACGCAGTAACTTTTGT
Source organism: Alternaria gansuensis (assembly GCA_009289805.1). Lineage (NCBI taxonomy): Eukaryota > Fungi > Ascomycota > Dothideomycetes > Pleosporales > Pleosporaceae > Alternaria > Alternaria gansuensis. The sequence goes on from WBOK01000070.1 coordinate 90,004, forward strand.
AATGCGCTCTACGCTATTATTATTTATTAAGTATAGCTAGAGCTTATATGCTATATATGTGTTTTGCTTTTAAAGTTTAATTTAACTTAGGCAAGAAAGTTTTATATCTTAAATAAGTTTTAGATCTATTTCTATAGCTGTTTTTTAACTAATAAAGCTAACATCTGCTTATAAATTTAAAATAACTTAAAGTTTCTTTTTTACTTTAGTTACTAAACGTGCGTAACATATACACTATATTTCTAGTAAAATATTTATTAGTACACGCTTTACTAACTTTAAGTTTATAGTAGGGCTTAACTTTTTTTTATCTAGTTTATATTAACTAGAACCTTATTAAAGTTGCTGCTTTAGTACTTGTTAGCGTAGTATTTTTTTTTTCTAGTACTTAAAGCATATAATATTGTTACTATTCTTATGCTTTTGAAGTACGTTTAGTATAGTAGCTATAAAAAAGTATTTCTTTCTTTTTTTTATAAAAGTGCTCTAGTAGAGTAAATTATATATAATAAGTACTCTACGCAAATTCTATTTAAGTATAAATTTAAGTGTAATAAAGTCTTTTTTAGTTGCAAGAATTTAATAGTAGTTAGTAATTATATACTATAGTTTAGGCCTTAGTTTTACAAAGAAGTGCTAGACCCTTTATACTTTAGTATATATTAAGAGTTAATCTTTAAAAATATTAAAATAAGTTGTAAATAATTAAATAGTTTAGTCTTTTTACTATATAGTATATGCATACGCAGTTACTGCTTTAAGACTGTAGTTAATAAAGTTTAAAAGTAAGTTAAGCATATATTACTTAAAGTAGTTCTAAGTTAGCACTTCTTTCTTTGCTTTAAAAAAACGCTTATAGTAAGTATACTAAAGCTTTTATAAGTCTACTCTAAGATACTATATTACCTAAATTATTTTATTATTATTTCTTTTAAATTCTTGTAGCAGTAACTAAAATACTACTTTTTAGAAATAAGTAAACTTATAATATTCTTTAAAAGTTTTACTTTAGTATTTAGCTAGGTCTTTAAGTTTTAGCATGCGTTAAATATGCGTAGTAAGTGCTACTTTAGGTACGTTCTGCGCGTAAGATAATGTAGTTAGTAGTACTAGTATAGTTAAAGTTTCTTTTTATTTAACTTTTTTTAGTTATACTACTTTTTTTTTTAACTTTTATAATTATTATAAGAATTAAAGTTTATCGCGTTACTTTTTTACAGTGTTAATACGCTCTTTAAGTGTTGTAGGTGCGCCTTAGGTGCGCTCTCTAGGCTCCTTAGGTGTGGCGGGCCTTAATAGAGTTTAAGGGGGATTAGAGAGTTTAAATGTAGTAGGGCTTTAGCTTCCTTAATTGCCTTAAGTGTTAGATCGCGTTAAGGGAGCTATCTCTAGACTATTGGCCTATAGGAGGAGGTATTATTCTGTAAGGGGTAGCTTTAGGCAATAGTACTTGCTTTACACTACAAAAGATAGTGAGAGATAGCTCTAGAATAATAACGTGTGTATATTTTAGTAATAATACCTGCTAGTATCCTTGCAGGTGAGGAGCCCCTTATAAGCACAATTGCAGGTGGGCAAGCTAACGATAAGCGAGTTTGGCGCCGTGACAACAGTGCTGTTTAAAAAGTAAAAAGTAGTAGGTAAAAAGTAGCAGCTTTAGCTTTATAAAGTATTGCAGGCTCCTGCTGCAGTACATACATGTTCTTTCCTTCTTCTATTGCATTATGTTGCAATTCTATTGCAATCCTACTATAATCCTATTGCTAGCTATAGGCTGGCAATCGCCGTTAGACACGTTTTAACTAGTGTTGTTTTTTAGTACCTTAGCAAATTTTTCAACCCTAATTATCGCTTAGTAGTCTAAGCTTTCCTCCTAGAACTTATCCACCTACCGTGCGAATCTTAATAACTACACACAATCTTTTTTTTTGACTTTTGCAACTAATTAGTAGAGGGTAGCTGCTTTTTACTTTTTTGGAAACCCTATTTTGACTACAACAACAACCACTACCTTTGACACCTTAAAAATAATTACTTTACTAACAGTAGATAGAACCCTCCTTATATAATGAAAGACTAAAATAAGTAAGATACTAATTTCTTCTAAGCTAATTCTCTCTAGCGCCTTTAAGAAGAGCTTAGCCTAAATGCTAATAAGCGCTAAGTTTTTTAAAAAAGCAAGGAACTAGTTATGCTTTCTTTTATACAGCGCCTTCCTTATATTTTTTCTTGATTAGGTATAGTAATCTTAGATTACGTCTTAGTGTCTTTAACTTTGGCTAGGTAGCTTTATTATAGTTGCCTTTAATTAATATTTAAGACTTAAGCTCCTGCTACTACTACTACTATACTTGTACTTAGACTAAGCACTTTAACAACTACTATATAAATTCCTTGTTAAAGTAGACGTTTAAAGAAGTAAAAAATAGTAATATAATAGAGATATACCCTTGTTAAGTAGGTAGTAAGAGAACTGCTAACCCTATAGAACTTAGGTGCTCTCTAAACACCTAGATTCTGTAGCCAATATATACATATAAGATCTATTAATACTTGGCAGTAACCTAAGTAATTACATTTCATTTTATTTGTTTTATTTCTTTTGTTTTAATAGTTTTTCTTTCTTTTTCCACTCTGTAGAGCGTAGAGCTTAATAGAGCTAAGCTTGCAGGAAGAAAAGGTTTGTGCTAGTGCATAGAGTAATACTCTACTGCACACTAAGTTAGTGTATAACTACGTAATCTTAAGGTATATAGCCTCTTCTGTGCATTACAGAAGGCGGGCACTATATACTATCTATGTACTCTACAGCTGAGCTCCTGTACTATACTATTAAATAGGCGTCTTATTCTACTAATAGTCTTTCAAACTTAACTTATTATAAGATTAATATATTACCAATTTTGTTCTCGCATCATCTAGTCTCTAGTAATCTCTTGCCCTCGTAGCAGTATGTCTTCATACACTCCAACACCCGTACATTACTTGCAGGATTTTTTATACTCTTTGTACTAAAAAAGAATAGACTACTAAAAATATACGTTGACTACCAGAAACTTAACAACATTATAGTAAAGAATTAATACCTATTACTAAATATCGTAAAGCTTAAGCAATAATTACCTTGCGCTAAAGGCTTTATAGCATTAGACTTATAAAATAGATACTACTGTATTAGAATTAAGAAAAGTAAAGAATAGAAGACAGTGTTGTAAACATAATATAGATACTATAAATACACTATTATACTATTTAGGCTTATAAACGCCCTAGCAACATTTTAAGAATTTATTAATAACATGTTAAGAGTACACTTAGACATCTTTGTTGTAGTATACCTAAATAACATTCCTGTCTACTTTAAGAACTTAAAAGATTATATAAAACCTATCCGCACAGTACTAAAGTGCCTAGACTAGTTTAACCTCTAACTTAAACTAAAAAAATATAAATTTTATAAAAATAAGGTTGCTTTTCTTAGATACATAGTAGGAGCATAAAGAGTACAAATAAGTAAAGAAAAGATATAAGTAGTTAAAGAATAGCTAACACCTAAAATAGTTCAAGCTATGTAATTCTTTTTGAAATTCTTAAACTTTACCTAATAGTTTATTAGGGATTTTTCTAAGATTGCTCTTCTACTAACAAAACTTATGAGAAAAGACACCCTATTTAAGTACAGCTAGAAAGCTAAAAACGCTTTCTAACAACTTAAAAATATAAGTATAAAACTACTATACTTTTGTATATTTTAAGTAGGACAACTATTACACTTTAAGACTAACGCCTTAGAGCTTGCACTAAGTAGATACGCTAGTTAAATGTATAAAAGTAAATAGAACTTTATTGCCTATTACTCTCGCAAACTCTTAGGACTAGAAGAGAATTACAACGTCTACAACAAGGAGCTACTAGCTATTATTACATACTTTACACATTAGAGAGTATATGCTTGTGGGAGCTGAGAAGGAGCAATTGTTTGATCACCTAAGTGGAAAGTGAGTGTATTAATCAACTAAGTGCCACAACAAAGTGTCTAATAACTACTAAAGAGACATAAGATCATCTAGCCCGTTTATATAGACGCTAGCGGAGCCGTTACGTAAACAGCTCTCTAGGATCACCTAATTAACAGGGTAATCTGCGTGTTAATACTCTAACACACCCCCTAGGTTAGCAGGAATTTCTTAATCTAAGCTATAAGCAAGAAGTTAATCCTTACTAAATTACTATTATTAATTAAGAGGTCTTCTTACAACCTTAGTCTTACTACTTAATCTTTTATCTCTGTTGTAATATTGAAATGTTGTTTTAATTAAGCAAGCAGCTTAGTTCTATTATAATATTAAAGTATAAAATAGACTCTAATTATTGCGTAATTAGTCTATGCGCAATTAATATAAATACTAATTGCGTTTACTACCTTTCTAAAACCTTTAGCCTTACTATAATACTATTTACTAAGTCTTCCTAATTTTTAACGCACTTTTATTACTATTAATATAATAAGCTTTATTGCCTTACTATTTCTTTACTAATTGGCTACTAATCTTTCTAGTGTAGTTTATCTTTAATAGCAATAAGTGTAAGTGTTGCTTAGAAAGCCTGCGCTAGCAACGTAGAAATAGTGCTAAGTATAAGTATTACGCGCGTTAAGGCTTATTTAATAATAAGATTTAGTAAGCAGCTAACCTTTAGAATAATAAAAGTTTATTACTATTGCCTTTTAATTTATATGCATACCTTAAGACTTCTAGTAGGTTAGCTTAGAGACTAATTAACTTACCTATCAAATTAAGTCTACTATTAAGCCCTTATTCAATTTTTTGATGAACTAAGAGCCTGATTAGAAAAAAAGCTAGTGTAAGAGCAACACTGTTTAAAAGCTTATTTAAAAGTTAAAGTAGATTACTACTTAAGCAACGTTTAGAGAATAGTAACATAACAATAGCAATAGCCTATATACACTTATTAAGCTGTTTACAAAGCACAACGCGCCTTTCTCTACTTAAAAAAAGGCGCCTATAAGCTCTTTAAAAATTGCTACTAATCTATTATGTTTTTGCGTTTCTCTATGTAAGTACTATATAAAAGAGTTACTTAATATTCGATATACTAAGTGCTACTTTAATTAAGTTCAAACTAGTAGTAAGAGTAGCACTTGCTATAGTAGTTGCTTGTCTTATACATGCTATACTATTAATAATAATTTTACTTATTATTTTATAGCTATGTATAGAAATAAAGAGGTAAGTTTCTAATTATTTAAGCTTCTTGCTTAGGCTGCTAACTAGTTTTTAGGAATAGAACAATAATAAGTACTAAGTTAATAAGTATAAGCTATTTAGCGACATTATTACTTGCTGTAAAAAAATTAAAAGTAGTATTACATTTACTAGAGAGTCTTCTGCGTAAAAGCTTTTAGTTAAAGATTACTGTACTTAAGAGATATAGTCTTGCAGTTTTGCTGCTTAGCTCCTGCTGCCTACTTCTGCTCCTGCTCTAGTAAGCGCTTTTAATTAAAGATATAAGCTTCATAATACTGCATAGAATTCTAATTAAGTTATAGTACAGCCTACTTAACAGCTAGCTTATAATTTATAGTAGCTACAGCATTAATACCTTTAGCTATAGTAGTAATAGCAGTATCCTCTGCATTAATCAAAAAGATAGCATAATTGCAGAATGCTACCTCCTCCTACTCTATATTATTATGTTTCTAATTGTCGATTTACTTGCTATACATCTTAATTATATAGGCATAAGTATACTAGGGTTGGCTAACAATTATCTTACAATTCTATATATAGGAGTAATAAATTAAATTCGCGACTTTATACTACTTACATACAGACCCTAACTATCTAAGCTAGGATAGTATGTAATGCGCTTAAGATTGCTAAAGCTTAAAAGGCTAAGTAAGACCCGCTAATAGAAGTAAGCAAGTATAATAATTTTAATACTTACTAGTGTTGCGGATTCAATCTCCAGGTATAGTTGCTTGTCCTACTATCAACTCAGAGGTAGAGGTCTCTGCCTTCTACTTGTTTGTAGTAGACTCAGAGGCAGCCTAATCTAGGCTTATAACCTAGAACTAGTAAGCTTATTCTTAGTTCTAATCGTTAATTTTTAGTTAGTTTAGCTTATTAATCTTCCGCTCTTTCTAAGCAATCAAAAGTAAACTTAGCCGAGTAAATAAATATTACTACTTAATACAAACTTTGACTTATTAATTATTATTGCTTTCAATTAAGTGCTTAACTTACTAAAAGTTATGTAACTGCTAAAACTTCATAAACTGTTGTTAAGTAAGCAACTTAGTTAGTTATTAGCTAGCATAATTGCTGTTTCTATGTACTTAACTTAAAATAATTTTTTAGCTTATTTTTACTACAGCTATATATTTTGTATCTTTATATGTTTGAATTAGGTGCTAATCTACTTATTTCTTCTAACTACAAGCCTAGTTGTTTGTTAATTATTACACTAAACTATTTAAACTTCTTCTAAATTAAGGATAGCTTATAAAAAGAAAATCTAAGAGCGATAGCCTTTTTAGTAGTTTGCTTAAGAGCAAGTAGCATAGCTTTAGTAGTTAACATAGTGACTATAGTCTACTAAGTTACCTTCTGAAATATAAACTACTATTGAGATAGCTATATATCAATAAAATTATTAACAAGTTTCCTAATTATCTACATAGAAAGTATTGCCTACAATTGTTAGTTCTAGGCTATTGTAATTTCTATATTATATCATATTCTATCTTGTCTCATAGAGGTACATAATTACCTATTTTACAGCTTTTGTATATTAATTTCTAAAGTTTATAAAGAAGTATAAGAGCTTTAAAATTAAGTAAGTAACATTTAACGTGGTTTACAAGCGAGTCGGTCACCTAAGCAAGTTAGTCACGCCCTACTAGCGCGTTAACATTAGGACGAAAACGCGAAATGTCTTAACAACGTAACACTTAATTAACATATACTAAAGTATATATTTAACTTGCTATCTCTAATCTTATTTCTTAACGTATTTAAAGCTAAAAGTCTGCTACTAAAATCTACAACGTCCTTTAAAGTACATTATCTAATTAACGCGCTAGAAAGCGCCTATAACGCAATTACAAGGCGAATTTTAAACGCCTAAATAATCTAGAAGAAAAGGCAATAGTTAATTATATTTTTAAGAAGTTTATAAAAGAATCTTCGCCTATAAAAGCTAATATTTAAGTAATAGTTAATAAACTATTACAAGAGCGTAAAAGTAACTCTATTAGCAAAAACTAAGTTAATAACTTTGTTAAGTAGACTTCTAAGCTTTCTACGCGCTAGAGCTATCTTTATAATTACTAGTAAGCTGCCTGCAAGGACCTAGCAGCTATCTAGCGTTAGTTTAATCTAGTTAAGGCGACAAAGAAGAAGTAGGAGATTATAAATAATAATATTTACAACTTTAATAAAACTAGCTTTATAATAAGCAGGATTTTATTATAGCTAGTTATTATAGCTTTTAAAAGATACAGCAAAAAAAAAAATATAGCTAGGCAACTATAAGTAAGTTACTATAATCTAAGGCGTAGGCGCGTTAAGTTACTAGATACTACTTTTTATTATTTTTGTAGGCAAAGTACTTATTAATATTTAGTTTAAAAATTTACTTACTAGCTAAGTTCTTAAAATTAGTTTTAATAGCTAGATAAATAATTAGCTTACTTTTATATAGTTAGAGCACTTAAATATTTATACAAAGAGCTATACTATAGGTAAGTATTAACTACTTATTATTAATAGCTATAAAAGCTACTACTTAGTTAATTTTTAAAATTACTATAAAGAAAAGGATATTAATTTTTTTTATATACTTACGCACTTATTTTCCTTATTATAGCTTTCTAATATACCTTACTTTATACTATTAAAGCGTAAGTATAGTAGTATTATTTTAGGCTTAATATGTAACTATACTAACTATATTAGTAAAAAGACTTTCCTGCTAGCCTTTAAAACTACTTTTAAGTAGTTCTTAATAAAGAAGAATATTTAAGCTAGCTTTAAAGGCGCTAGTCTAGTTCTATATAACTTATAAACTATACTATTAAAGCTTAATATAGTAATATAAACACTAAAATAATTACTATAATAAGTAACTGCCTAAAAAGTATAGACACTACGTAACACGCGTAAAGTTAAAGCTTGGAGTACTTTTATTTAATAAAGAGTAAGAAACTGCTGTAAGTCTTTTATAAATTTACTTAATAAGCAAGTTACAGAGCTAAGTAAAAGAGCTTAGTAAATAGCTTATAAAATAATGCTTATAATAGAGGAAATAGCTAAGCTTTAAAAGAGTTTAAATACAATAAATAAGTATAAAAGCTGCAAGCAGTAATATATATAAGTAGAGGAGACTCTTACTATAGGCAAGGTATAAGAAGTATTAGCTAAATAGAGGGGTAGTAGTTGTAGTGATAGCAAGAGCACGTTAAAGAGGGTGTAAGGAGAGAGGCGGTGTAGGCGTTACAAGTAGACTAGACACAACGCCTGTACTTACGCAGTTAAAATAGATAGCGCTAGTAATAGTAGCAGTTTTAATAAATAAATTAGTATATTGTAATAGTTTATTAACTATAATAAAAGTGCGTAATATCGTCTTAACGTTGACGCGCTAGTAGAGCGTAACTAACTCGCTTAGGTGACCGACTTGCTTGTAAACCACGTTATATACAAAGTTTATTAAATATAGACTATTGTAAATAGAAGTTTAAGTATTCTAATGATTAAGTATATTCATATAGTTTATAAAGTATTTAGTTTTTATTTTTATTAGCTTTAGGTGTTGCAAAATTATACTGCAATTAAAATAGAATACATAAAAGTAGCTAGTTGCAATATAAGCAGCTTTTTTAAACTTTAGCTAAATATTACTAGTGCAGGTAGTATAGTTCTAGTAGAGAAATTTACTATCTAAATTTTAAGCCTAGCTAGTTGTACTGTACTACTTATTTTAATTAGTTATAATTTTATTTTTTTCTTCTTTCTATATAGCTTCTTAAGGTAAATATATTAATAAATTTAGCTTCTTTTACCTTTTTTCCTAAATAACTTAGTGTCTACTTACTTAGAATAGGAATGGTTTTATAAAAGCTTATAGATATGTTAAGCTATAATTTGTATATAAACAGCGTTCAGTTTGAAAATATAATAAAAAGCTGTAATAAATTGTTACAATTGCTAATATATATTATATAAATATTTACTCTACAACTTTACTAATATATAGGCTATAGTCTTTTAGTAAACGCATATGCAGCTAAATTAAAATTAACTTATTTCTCTAATTACGTACTGTCGCAACGTGTATATGTATCCTCTAGCCGGAGTGCGATATATCGATCGGTCGGTATTTTGCGCTCCGACAGTTATGAGCCCGGTAACGGTGAAAGCTGCGTCAGCGCTTTTAATGTGGTTGCTTACCTAGGTAGGTGACCACAAGCGAGAAAGCGGCAAAAAGATAAGCCTAGAGGACACAACATAGACAGCCCGCAGAACAAGGCTTTGCTAGCCTTATAGGGTCGGTGCGCATAGACGCTAGAGCCAGTGTGCTAGTATCCTAGCCTCCTGCTCAAGAGAGCGCCATGAGAAGAGCTGGTTGCTCTTAGGTAGATTGACTAGCAGTGGGCACTGCTAGTAATCTAGGGGGTGTGTCGCAACGTGTATATGTATCCTCTAGCCGGAGTGCGATTTATCGATTGGTCGGTATTTTGCGCTCTGACACGTGCTATATTAAGCGCTTTTTAATTAAACTTTATTAATTTAAAGAAAATAAGAATAAAAGCAGTATAGTTGTAAAGTTATAAGATAAATATTATATCATTTAAATTATATTCATTAGCTGTTATAAGTGCTAATTAATGCTAATAACTTAGCATAAGAATACTACTCTAACTAATTTAAAAACTTTTAAAGTTTATAGGATTACTAGAATTTTTGTTTTTATTTTAATTTTTGTTCTTAATTTTAGCCTGTAATACTTACTACTACTTCTTAGTTGTATACTTATTCTTATATTAATTATAGTACGCATTTATATTAAAATTATTATTAACTTATTTTTTGCATTTATTACTATTATATCTTTTAATATATAGCTTGTTGCTGCATAAAATAGTATTATTGCTAAGTCCTAAGAACTTGTATACTAGCGAAGGCTTTTGTAACGAACACGTTACAACTCTATTATCCTTACTGTTATCTTAGGATCCTACCTGTATTTGACCTACTCTAGTCCTAGCCTAGAGCGCAAGTATAAAGACAGCTTAAGACTTATAGTTGCTTTATAAATTTTTAATATCTTTTTATATAAAGTCTATAAGTATTTTATTTAAATTAAAGCTTATTTGTAGATTACAACGTACTCTTATATGCCTTGCTATAATTTCTTCTGCTAATACTAATTTTTAAGTCTTGCGTGCGCTGTTACATAATATTAAAAATATTATTATAGCTAGTAATAGCATTTAAAATAATATTGCAGCTGTTTATTTAGACTACGCTTAAGCCTAAGCCTTTCTAGATATAAACTAGAAGCTTTATACTATTAAGTTTAACAACAATTTAAGTAGGATTTTCTAGATCTTTTACTTACTAAAGCCTTTAAGTTTAAAACTTTTAACCTTAATAATAAGGTAAATTACTTTAGAAAAGTTACGTAGTGTGCGCTAAAGTAGAAACATAAAAACTACTAATAATTTATTAGTATTAAAATTAATTGCTAATAGCTAACTAAAACTACTTTAAACTCTTTTTAAAGCTTATTTAAAAATTAACTTACTACTAAAGTTAATAAAAAAATTTATAAAATAAAGTAACTAGCAAGTAAATAGTTCTTAAGGAGGATAAAGTTAAAAAGAAAAAAAAGTAAATTAAAAAGAAGATTCTGTTACACTTTATAAGAATAAAATTAACTAGTTAAATGCGCAAGTTGTGTAAGTAATATAGAAAGTTACACAGTTTAAGAATATAGCTATACTATTTACTAAAATACTACTAACAAAAGTAAATATACTAAGAAGCTAATTAATATAGTATATTTTTCTTACTCTTAAGACTCTATATATTAAGCTTATAGAGCACACGCTTACTATTAAAATTTTTAACAATAGATCTAACTCTACGTTCTATTAATAGTAGGCTTTAATAAAAGACTAATAATAGATTAACTTAAATTACTACTTAATAAAGTGTGCTTATATAGCTTTTATATAAGGATACACTACTAGTATTATAAAAAAATACCTTAAACTGTAGTACTTAGCTAATTTAGTTTTAGAATAGTTTAAAAATGTAGAAGAAATTATTACGTTACTTAAATTATATTTTATATTTAGTAATAAATTAGCAAAAAGCTGTGTAGCTTTCTAATACTTAGTTATAAATAAATAAAAAACGCTTTTAGCTTTTAAAGTAAAGGTTATTAGTACTACTATTAAAGAGTCTGTTTTTAAGTTAAAGTAGTTTTTTTACTTATTAAAGAAAATTACCTCTGGCTTGCGCGCTCTAAATTTAGAATTGAACACTTATAAAACAACTTATTTAACAAGATAGTTTAACACCTTAGTGCTTTTAATATAGAATAACGCAATTTTCTTATTAGACTAAATATTAATAGTAAACTAGTGTAAAGTTTAGCAGTTTTATAAAAGCTTTATTTCTAATAATATTAAAGTCTATAGCTATATTATACTAGTTTCCTGTCTAATTTGCGCTTAATGCCTGCTTACGCCTCTTTAAGCACTCCTAAATTCCTATTTAAAACTCTAGCTTTTAATAATAAGCTTTTACTAAATACTTGTTTTAAGTGTAGAAAGCCTAGTTACTTTATAAGTTATTATACTAGCTTCGGCCTTTTGAGACAACCTTTTGATGTGACTACACATTTTGTAGACACCTTTTTGGTAAAAAAGGATTTATTGCTAACAATAGGTATCTAGGCTTATGCCCCCTTGTTTAGCATTACTAGCACGTAATTAGTGTGTCGCATATTTAAATAGAAACAAGATGTGCAATATTTCTTTTACTAACTCTCTTAACTAATAACTATTTACTACTAACTATTTACTGCTAACTGCAACTTTTATTGTTTTGTTATTATTTTAGTAGTGTTGTAATTGCAGCGTTTAGTGCCTATTCTTAGATATAAATAAACAACAACAGTATTACTATCTATATATAGCTTTTCTATTTCTAAAGGTAACTTACAAAATCTTCCTGCTTATTTGTTTATTTTAGCTACTTAATAGCTGTTTTAACACGCCTTTACTCTTTATAAAGCTACTTTTAAGTTTTTTTACTAAAGTTGTATTTGCGTAAAAGAAGATTGTTAAAGTAATATATTTTTACTACATTTAGACTATTAATATGCGTAGTATATATAGTGTACTAGCTAAACTAGCCTTTTATAGTCTTTGTTGTAACCTTAATATTTATAACACTAGACATATTAAAGATGTCTTAACTATAGTTATATTCTAACCTCTACACTAACTTAACTACTATAAAGACTATTACTACTAGCTTTTTTTTTTAACTAATAAAGGTAGCTGCTTAATAATAGTAAACGCTAGCTTTATAATCTACTACTATAGCTTTTAGTATAGTAACTTAGTTTATTAAAGAAAAAGAAGAATAGTCTAAGTTTTATATTATTTGTATATCAGTTGTTTGTATATAGTACTATATAGTATATAAAATTTTAAAGGTAAAAAGCAGTAGGCAGAAAGCTTTTATAGAGAAGTATTATAAGCTCCTACTACAGTAATATATATGTTTTAACTTTTCTCCTTTATCTTTATTGCAATCTTGTTGTTAGCTATAAGCTAGCAATTGCTGTTAAACACGTTTTAATTAGTATTGTTTTTTAGTACTTTTAGTAAATTTTTTTAACTCTAATTTTTGCTTAGTAGTCTAACCTTTTCTGCTCTAAGCGCTTAGCGCGTAGACCTTATCTACTTACTGTTTCAATCTTGTTAACTACATATAATCTTTTTTTTGACTTTTGCGACTAATTAGTAGAGGGTAGCTGCTTTTCACTTTTTTTGGAAACCCTATTTTGACTACGACAACAACCACCACCTTTAACACCTTAAAAATAAATAAGTAATTATACTACTCTTTAAGTAAAGAAAATTAAAATTAAACTAAAAAAAATACTTAAAAGCTATAGAACATTACTTAAACTAGAAATAGGAGAGCAATAAGAACGCCTAAAATAACGCTCTAGCCTAGGCCTACATAAGTATTATCTTGCTAATATTAATTTATTAAACTTGTTTAGAAGAAAGCATTTTAAGTTTCTACTATTTTTTGTTTAAAGAGTTACAGTGTCTAGTTATAATTATTAATTAATACTAGAGCTTAGAGTTTTGTATCTTTAAATTTTGTTATGCCTTATACTTTTTCTTAATTACTTTAAGTTTTTATTTAAAGACTACCCTTTAAAGTTTTTATAAAAGAATTCTAGAACTAAATTTAGACTAAAGTAAATAAAAATATCTATCTTTACATCTAAATTAATAGTTAAAAAAATCTTAACTATCTTTTTATTATTATAGACTTAGGTACGCAAGATTATATTATTAAAATTAAATAGCTTTAGCAATTTAGCTTATTGCTAAGTATAGTTTAGAACTAAATTATGTAGCTTATGAAATATCTTACAACGTATAATCCTGCTCTCTCTATTCTTATGTAATTAAAGGAACCTACTAATAATAAAGTTATAGAAGAAGATATTTAGCGTAGAAACGTGCTGTAGGAGAAGAATATATACTAAAGAAGGCAAAGCTTTATAATAACTTTTATACAAAGAATTTGCAGCTTTCTTTAGCTTTTAAAAGCTTATTTTACTTCTAAAAATACTATTCTTAAACTAGATCCTGTTTAGAAAAACGTTACCTTACATATTATAATTATTTTAGCTAATACTTTTTATTATTTAACAAAATAATATAAAAAAAAAATTTTATAATAACTATTTACAAAATTAATAATATATTAAAAGACTATATAGAGCTTAATAGTCTTAATAACGCTAAATTAATTTATGATTAACTTCTATCTATCTACTATTTATACTAAGACGTATTTAGCAAGACTGTAGCAGACTTACTACTTAAATATTACTTATATAACTATAAAATTATTTTTCCTAAATAACTACTAAATTAGTTTAGCTTTCTATATAAGTAGAGTACTGAAAACTTAAAGCTACTAAGACGTTTAAAATAAATAACCTTAAGAAAGAATATATTTATTCTAGTAATTACCTTTTTGCTTTCTTTAACTTTCTTTGTTTAGAAGCTTAATAGAGATATTTAAATTTGTATTAATTATTATAAATTCAACGTAGTTACTTAAAAAGACTTATATCCAATCTTATATATTAATAAGCTATTAGCTTATATATAAAGAGCCTAGTTCTTTACTAAGTTAGATATACACGCAGCTTTTAACAAGATTCGAATAGACCTAGACTTTAAGAAGTTTACTACTTTTTAGACTTAATATAGAACGTATACGTCTAAAATGTTACTGTTTAGATTATATAATAGCCTTACTACCTATTATAATTACATAAATAATATATTAATTAAGTATTTTAATAGTTTCTATAGAGTTTACTTAGACAACATCCTTATTTACTCTAAATTAAAGTTAAAACATGTTCTCTACGTATAAAAGGTACTAGAAAGACTGTAGTAAGTAGGCCTTTAAGTTAATATTAAGAAAAGCAAGTTTTATGTTGTAAGAACAAAGTACTTAAGCTATATCTTAATAAACTAAGGGCTAGAGGTTGACTTTAATAAGGTAGAACCTCTTAACAACTAGGTATAACCTACTACTATTATAGGTGTAAGATTATTTCTTAAGTTTACTAAGTTCTACTAGTAATTTATACTAAAATACTTATAAATTACTAAACTACTTCTTATACTCTAAAGCTTTTTAAAGCTATTTATATAAGATTTAAATTATAAAGAAGCTTTTAGAAAGTTAAAAGCTGCATTGCTAGAAATTCTAACTTTATACTATTATTACTTTAAATATAATACTAAGTTAAAGACTAACGCATTAAATAGTATTATTAGAAGCGTAGTTTTTTAGAAATAACTAGATAAAAAATAGTGTCTAGTAGTATTCTTTAGTAAAGTTCTGTCTAAGTCTAAACTAAATTAAAAGATTTTTCATAAGGAACTTTTTGCTATTATTATAGCGTTTAGTAGGTAGTAAGCTAAATTAGTATTAGCCTACTCTAGAACTAACGTATATCTAGACTATTATTTAATTAAGTACTTTATAACTATAAAGGTTTTAAATACTAGATAAGTACGTTAAGCTAAAGAACCTGTCTATTTTTCTTTTATATCTAATACATACCTAGGAAGAATAATACCTACGCAGATATTTTCTTACAATGTAAATAGGATGTAGAAAACTAAAAGTCTGCTAGAACAAATAATTATTTGCGGGTCTTACTAGGACTATACTAACTAAACAACTAAATTAACTTTAACTTTACTTTTACTTATATTACTTATTTTTATGCTTAGATTTTATCTCTGCGTGTAGTAGAGACTACTTTAAAGCTTAAAACTCTAAGTGTACTAGAATTAAATTTATTTGTCTTACAATTAAATAGCACTATATTCAAAAAAAATATAACTTATTACTAAATAAGTACTAAATTAAAAATAGATTACTTTTATACTTAAACTACTTCTATGTACTGCCTAACTTTATACTTTATACTTAAATAATTTAAAAGGCATATAATTAGGTTTTCTCTACTTACTTTAGCGCTACTAAAACTTATTAGTTAATTGCTCTAAATTATTACTACAAAAGTATAATAGCTACTTATAAAAAGTATATGCAGAACTATATAGCCTATTTTATGGCATATTTAAAATAAACTTAAATTCTTAAGTTAATTTACTTCTTACTAATCATTAATTATTGAATACAATACTTATATATTAACTTTAAGAAGTTCTTACTAGATAAAGCTAGTTTTAACTAGATTATAGTTTTAATTAATAAATTATCTAAATAGGCTATCTTTATTCTTTATTACAAGACAATTAACGTAAAAAGTATAGCTAAATCATTTGTTTAATAATTGTACTAATTTAGCTACAAACTTAATACTATTACGTTTAATGAGAACTTTAGTTTGTATTTAGTTTTTAGTTTAAGTTCTGTTAGATCTTAAGCATTAAAGTTAAATTATTAATAGCTTAATATAAAAAACCTAACAGTTAGATAGAAATAATAAATAAATATATTAACTAAAAGCTTTAGCTATTTATATTCTACTACTAAGACAACTAGAGTAGACTACTACTACTAAATAATAGAGCACAAATTTCTTTTCTTTATTCTGCCTTAGATATGTCTCTATATTAGATTCTTTATAGATTTAATCCTAGATAGAGCTAGAACTAAAAGCAGCTAGCTAACACCTTTACTTTAACTACTAAAATAAACTACAAAAACGCGTTAGCTATAGCTACTTTTATATACAACGCCTAGAAAATAGTCTAAATATTTTTAAAAAAAGTATAAATTTAAATATAAACGATAGTAAATCATTACTACTAACTATTTAATTAAGACGTTAAAAATAAAGTTTTTTTAAATATAAAGAACTTTACAACTAATTACTTAAGCTAAAAACTATTAGCTAGATAAAAAAAACTTTTTAAAGTTTTTAAAAAAGTTAGCTACTAATATTACTTTAAATTACTAAAAAGGTTTTAAATTTATAAAATTTTTGCACTAAAACTATTATATAAAGATTTTTAAAACTTACTTTTTAAATAAAAACCTCTTAGGCTAGCTCTTACTCGAATTTAAAGTGTAAAGAAATAAAAAGTTAACAAAATTTTTACTAGCAAAGTGCTGTGGATTCAATCTCCAGGTATAGTTGCTTGTTCTACTATCAACTTAGAGGTAGAGGTCTCTGCCTTCTACTTGTTTGTAGTAGACTCAGATAAATATAGAGACTAGGGGAAGAGAGTAATTAAGTCTTATTATTGTATTGTACAATTGCTCAATTAAATATTGTAATTCTCTTTTCTCTCTTCTAACTACAAGCCAAACTACAGTCTATATATACCTATTACCTGCATTCTAGAAAGATCTGTACTTACGCAATAGCTTGCGTAGTAGATAATGCAATATCTCGCAATCTTATGTAATCTCACGTAATAGTGTAAGGGGTAGCTTCAGGCAATAGTACTTACTTTACACCACAGAAGATAGTGAGAGATAGCTCCAAATAATAACGTGTGTATATTTCAAGCAATAATACCTGCTAGTATCCCTGCAGGTAAGGAGCCCCTTATAAGCACAATTGCAGGTAGGCAAGCTAACAATAAGCGAGTTTGGCAGATCTAGCCAGCACGCAACTATCCGTAACAGAGCCTTCCCCTCTAGTCTAGCGTCCTAACAGCCTTAACTTAAAACTTCTAAAATTATGTATAAGAATAGCTTAACAAGAAGCGTGTTCTACGCGTAAGTTATATACGCTTAAGACACATATTACTTGTAGCTTAGATATATAGCAAGCTTTACAGTTTAAGTTCTACAGTATTATTATAGTAACTTTTAAATTCTATTATTTGTTTTTTAAAAGTTTTTAAGGTAAAAGCAAGAGTATATAATTATTATAAGTAGTTTATGCAAAGTAATATTTACTCTAGTAATAAAAATAATTTTTAGTATATTTTTTATAGCCTTTGTCTTACTTAACACACATAATACGCAATATTAGCGCACTTATTATATACTTTAATACTAAGCTTTAATCTTAATTATAGTTTACTATTTTAATTCTAAGTACATTAAGAAGTCTTACTTATAAAATACTTAGCTATATAAGTTTAGTATACTTAAAAAAGCTACTAATTTTATTACTTTGTACGCAACGTGCCTACGCTATATATAAAATATTACTAAATAAAAAAAATTTATAAAAAAACTAAGTATGATTATTATAACTATTATACTAAGAGCAATTATAGTAGTTATACTAAAGTAAGTTTTTTATTTTATTAACTATACCTTAGCTAATCTAAATAGGTTTTTAAGGCACTTAATAAGTATTTAAATTATTTAGATTAACTTTGCTTTTATTTTAATACTATAGTTACTAATACTAACACTTTAAAAACTAACTTTACTATTATTACTACTAGCGTTAAGCTTATATGCTGCTAGCGCTAATTTAACTTTAAGCTTTCTAACTACTACTATATTACTATATATACTAGTACTTTATTAAAAGTACTTACTTAGGTGCTAACGTCTTTGCTTTATTTTTTAAGCTTAATTCTAGTAGAGTAGTGCTGTATAGTAGCTACTCTTAAGTTAATTACTAGTTATATAGCTAGAATTGCTAGTCCTGCTAGTAATAATAAGAATAATAATAAAAGCTTATGTAATAACAACGTGCTACTTCTTAAGCGTAGTCTAGGCGTAGGTAGCGCGTATAATAGTAGTGCTAGAAGTAATAGTAATAATATAAGTAGTAATAATAAAGTTTATACTAGTAGTAAGAAGATTTTTAATAATAAGTAAAGGTAAATTATTTTTATGCTTATAGTTTTGTTTATTTAGATACTTAATTTACGCCCTAAGTATGTAATAAGAATATTTAGTATTTTTTTTAGCGCGTTTAGAATATAATAATCTTTGCTTATACTTATATTCTTTAATTTATTCTTTTATATTCTTCAACTGTAATGCTAGAGTCTAAGTATTTTATAATCTACTATAGCCTTTTTATTGTAGCTAATACTCTAGCTAGCTATTTTTAATTTATTTCTTTAATATTTTTTTAACTTTTTAGATCTCTTTACTCTTAAAGCTAATTTCTAGTACCTAAGTATTATCTTCTTAACTACTACGTAATTCCTATTATTTTATTAAAAAAACATAAAAGATATTATAAATATAATAGTAAAGAAGTAGTTATAGTTAGTAAGCCTGCGTTCTAACTACTTTTTATACTTAAAATAGTCTTATAAACTTGCTAAAAAGCTTTTTACTAAGTTAGTAGACTAAGTTAATATTTTCTATACTAAGGCAAACTATGTTTTTTTAGTAGAAGATCTTTAGTTTGTATTTTTAATTATAGTATTAGCGTTAATATTCTTATACTATTAAAAAATATCCTTTTACTATTGCACGTGTGTTATGCATGCGCTATACTTTATTTATAGCATCTAGTACCTCTCCTTTTAGCCTACTATCCTTAGAAGGCAACGTAAGCAATAAATACTTACTATATACTAAATAAAAAGGTGTTATTTTTATTAATTTATAAATAAAGTTGTTGTATATAAATTATATAGTTAGTAAAAGTAAGACTTAATTATCTTATTTTTTTAAAGTAAACGTCCTTAGGTATTGCTTTATTATTTAATTTTAGCATTTAGTTTGCTTGTTTATCTATAAGTAGAAGGCTATGCTTAGCCTATACTTTACTTATAATTAGTAGCATATTTCTATTTAAAATGTAGAAGTAAAGATTAAACTATAATTAAATATAATACTTTTTTAAATTTTGTATTTTAAAATAATAAATTTAGAGTAAGACTCTACAAACTATTTTACATTCTACGTTTTTAACATAAGTATATAAATTAGTATTTTTAAAAAGCAGTTAATAATTATAAGAATTATATTAAATACGCAACTCAAACTATTGTTCTTTACTAGTAGTAGCTTTATAACAAAATTAAAGCTTACTTTTTTAAATATTTTATTAAAAACTAGTAATAGTAATAACTAACTATATTTGCTATGTCTTAGAGCTTTACTTTTTTAGTATACTATACAGGTTTTTACGTAATTCTAAACATTATAGCTTAGCTCTAGCTAGTAATATAGCCTGCTAATAAGCTTATAAGTTTTATATACACTAAAATAACCTACTATACGCATATTATAAATTTGTAATAAAATATTTTGCTTAATAGCTTATTTTAGTAGAATATAAATTTTACTTTTATATTTTAAAACTTTTTTATTATTAATATGCTATACTTATATGCTAATGCTATTTTAAGTATATACTACTTATACAAAGTTTATAACTTACTGCAAGGCAAAGGCATTTCTTTATTATAACTAGCGCAGTTTATTTATTAGAGCTTCTAACTCTACTATTACAGGTTTATTACTAACTAATACTTTAGCTAAAGAGCGTAGTACGCATAGTATATACTTTTTAGCACTAGTAGTTTAGATACCTTTTATTCTATAAATATTAGCTATATGCATTTTATATGTGCCTTCTTAGCTATACTAAGTTATAGAACTTTTTATTTTACTATGCTTTACTCTTGCTAAAAGTTTGTTCTACAGTACAAGCAATAGTTAAGTTAATAATAAGTTCTTTTATTTATAGTTTACTCTTTTTAATAGTCTGTTTATAAGGTTTATATACCTTAAGAAGTATTTAACTTTAAAATTAAAAGCTTTTAAATATAAAGCTTAGCATGCTTAATGCTAGTTTAGCTTTTATATAGCACGTAAAGAATATAAGTTGTTATAATTTATTAATACCTAAATAGTATGTTAAGCACTTTTTAAGTAGTATTGCTAAATCTTAAAACTTTATATAATAGCTAAAAGTTTAAAGTTATATACTTTATAGTTTAGCTTAGCGCTTTATAGTTTTTATAAGTAAAATAAATACTACTTTTTATTTTTAAAAAGTTAAGATAATATACCTAAAATAGTAAAAGTTAAAGTATTTATTTTAATAAAAATTATACGTATGTCTTTAAAGTAGCGTAGAATATATATATATATAAAGTATTACTTTAGCCTTATAAAGGCAGTATGTATATTTTTATTCTAGTAGAATACTTATTTCTCTTTTAAAATATTTATAAAAAGTGCTGTTTCTATAGCGTAGTTCTTAAAAAAATACTAATAAAAATTTATAAATCTTAAAAAGAACTACAGCTCTTTAATACTAGTAAGTATAAGCTATTACTTAATAGTAGCAACGTGCGCTAAATCTACGTAGATACTACTTTTTATAATAATAAATTTTAAAAAGTAAACTTGTTTTAAAGTAAATATATACTTTTTAAAATTTATATATAACTTTACTTTTTATAAAAAGTTAAGTATAGCGCGTATAGTACGCTAGTGTAGTGTAATATTATTTTCATAAGTATAAATAAAAATATTATCTAAATAAACTACGTAAATATAATCTAAGTGCCCTCTTAAAGCTTTATTAATATAAGCTTAAAAACTTGCTAGAGTATTTATAAGCTTAAAAAGCATAATAAAATATTTAAAATGTTTATATTATATTTTAAAAGTAGTTTTCTACTTATCTCTTACTTTAATTTTTAGACAATAGTAGGTGTTTTTAAAATCTAGTATAGTATAGTAGCGTATACTTAATAGGCGGTCTAGTATCTTTTTAATTAAAAAAAGCAGGCAATAATTCTTTATTATAATAGTATTAAGACTTTAATAATCTACGTAAAAGCAAAGAGTCCTATTTTTTTTAAGTATAAGAAATATTAGAGCGCCTATAAGGCTAGTACTATAGCAAATTTATTTTTTTCTTAGTACTTCCTTAATATATTTATAAAGCATTTAAAGCTTATAAAAAGAAAAAGTATAAAAAGGCCTATAAGAAAGTTTTTTTCCTTATTAAATAAAAATTGCCTAATCTAAGCTTTTTAGTTATAAAAAAGTTTTAGCAGCTTTATTATTAAAAATATTAGCATAATCTTATAATATATTAAGTATATGCTATACTTACGCTATAGATACGTTTAGTATATATACTTTAGGCTTAATTTTTGCGCTATTACTTTAAAGTACTTCTAAAAAGTAAGCTTTTAACTTTATAAGTCTTATATTTTTTTAAAATACTTTAGTAGCTACTAAGTTAATGTTTGCTTTTATATATTTCTAACACTATATTTACTTTTTATAGTTTATATAGATGTCCTTTTAACTTAAGAAGAAATTACTAAGTAATAATAATACGTTTTTTTTATTTACTTTATATAT
The DNA here is from genome assembly GCA_009289805.1 of Alternaria gansuensis. NCBI lineage: Eukaryota > Fungi > Ascomycota > Dothideomycetes > Pleosporales > Pleosporaceae > Alternaria > Alternaria gansuensis. Next base: position 112,113 of record WBOK01000070.1, read on the forward strand.
AGTAACTTTTGTAATACGTTCTACACTATTATTATTTATTAAGTATAGCTAAAGCTTATATACTATGTATATATTCTACCTTTAAAGTCTAATTTAACTTAAGTAAAGTAGTTATATATTTTAAATAAGTTTTAGATTTATTTCTATAGCTATTTTTTAACTAATAAAGCTAATATCTACTTATAAGTTTAAAATAACTTTAAGTTTCTTTTTTACTATAGTTGCTAAACATGCGTAGTATACATACTATATTTTTAGTAGAATATTTATTAGTACACGCCTTACTAACTTTAAGTTTATAGCAAGGCTTAACTTTTTTTTCCCTCGTTTATATTAACTAAGACCTTTTTAAAGTTGCTACTTTAGTACTTGTTAGTATAGTTTTTTTTTTAATACTTAAAGCATGTAATATTATTACTATTTTTATACTTTTTAAGTGCGTCTAGTATAGTAGCTATAAAAAAGTATTTTTTTCTTTTTTTTATAAAAATGCTTTAGTAGAGTAAATTATGCATAATAAGTACTTTACGTAAATTCTACTTAAGTATAAATTTAAGTATAATAAAGTTTTTTTTAGTTATAAAAATATAATAGTAGTTAGTAATTACATGCTATAGTTTAAGCCTTAGTTTTATAAAAAAGTACTAAACTTTTTATGCTTTAGTATAAATTAGAAGTTAATTTTTAAAAATATTAAAATAAGTTATAAATAATTAGATAGTTTAGTTTTTCTACTATATAGTATATATATACATAGTTACCACTTTAAAGCTATAGTTAATAAAGTTTAAAAGAAAGTTAAGTATATATTACTTAAAGTAGTTTTAAGTTAGCACTTCTCTTTTTGCTTTAAAAAAATGCTTATAGTAAGTATACTAAAGCTTTTAAAATTTTACTTTAAAATACTATATTACTTAAATTACTTTATTATTATCTTTTTTAAATTCTTATAGTAGTAGCTAAAATGCTACTTTATAAAAATAAGTAAACTTATAATATTCTTTAAGAGTTTTACTTTAGTATTTAGCTAAGTTTTTAAGTTTTAACGCGTGTTGTGTATATATAGTAGGTGTTACTTTACGTATATTTTACGCGCAGGATAATATATTTAGTATTATTATATATTTAGAATTTTTTCTTATTTAACTTTTTTTAGTTGTGCTACTTTTTCATCTAACTCTTATAATTATTATAAAAATTAAAGTTTATTATATTACTTTTTTACAGCATTAATACGCTCCTTAAGCATTGTAAGTATACCTTAAGTATACTTTTTAGGCTTCTTAAGTGTAGCAGGCTTTAATAAAGTTTAAGAGAAATTAGAGAGTTTAAATATAGTAGAGCTCTAGCTTCCCTAATTGCCTTAAGTATTAGATCGCGTTAAAGAAGCTATCTCTAGACTATTAGCTTATAGGAGGAGGTATTATTCTGTAAGAGGTAGCTTTAGGCAATAGTACTTGCTTTACACTACAGAAGATAGTAAGAGATAGCTTTAAATAATAACGTGTGTATATTTTAAGCAATAATACCTGCTAGTATCCCTACAGGTGAGGAGCCCCTTATAAGCACAATTGCAGGTAGGCAAGCTAACAATAAGCAAGTTTAGTAGATCCAGCTAGCACGCAACTATCCGTGACAGTAATAGCTTCTAGTAATCAATTGATCGTAGGTTAATTGTAGATTCCAGGTGTGATTTTGAGCACCTGGATCCTGTAGAGAAACAGCTAATTAGCTTAATCTCTAACACAAAGTATATTGCTTAAAGTTAAAATACTATCTTAGCTAGGTTAAATACAATCTAGACTTAACTTAGTACTTAGCTTTAAATTTTATAAAAGCTTTTTATAAACTTAAAGCTTTTTATAAAAAAAACTCTATATATTTAAGTTTTCTAAAGTCTTTAGCAAAGTAGATTATAGCCTAAAAATAAAGAAAAGAGGATATAACTTTACTGCAAGATAATAATGTATAAGAAAAAAAAAATTTTCAATAGATATTTAGTAAAATAGTTAGTCTACCCCTAAACTACCTCTAACCCCTCCTCTTCTCTCTTCTCCCCTTCTCTACCCCCCACCCTTACTTGAAGATTTAGGGAGGATCGCTTCTTCTCTCTATAAAAAGAGGAGGAGCTAGAGGAGAGCTTACTACTCTCCTCCTCCTCCTTTGCCTTCTTTTAGAGGCGCTGCTTATTATCCTTCTCCCCTAGCAGAGCAACTAGACTACTACCGCTAGTTCTGCCTTAGCGAGCAAAGGTCTCTAAAAAGGCAATCTAGCTATTTAGTAAATAGATAGTGTCCTAAATTTTTAAGAAGACCTAGTAAGTTAAAACTAGAATTAAAGCTATAAATAGCTTTTATTTTAGCTTCTCGTTACTTAAACCTTTTTAGCTAAAATAAAGGCTACCACCTACACCTGCTCTTTAGTAAAGAGATAGTCTTTTACTACATTTTTTTTGTGCTCTATAGTAGTAAGGAGGTTTATAGTAGTAAAAAGTTTAAGAAACTTCTTTTTAACGTACTTTAGTACTTATTTAAGTTAATTTTAAGTTTAAAAAGGTAAGATATATTGAACTTATAGAGAAGTACTTTTTTTTTACTATGCATAATAAGCGCATTTCTTAAATATCTTAAAGTTAAACTAATATTTAACTCTAAAAACGCTTTACGCAAAGGCGCGCACTAACTATAAGCAAATAAGGCAATACGCCTCTAGTAAAGCATTTAGGGGGCAACGTATTAGTATAATATATATATATGTGTGTGTGTGTGTATATATGTATATGTGTAGTATTTCAAAAAAGTAGAAAAATTAAACATAACGTGTTGTTATAATATTAAAATAGCAAACGCTTAAGGCTAGTCTAACACTGCTCTAGGTTGTAGTCGCAGTAACTGCCTATTTGAAGTTTATAATAATAACAAAAGATATTATAAAGTTAATAATAAATAAATAATAAAAATGTTAAAAAATATATATAGCTATAAGACTAGCTAAATACTAAAGAGAAAGGTAATGTAACAAACACGTTACAACTTTATTATTTTTACTATTATCTTAAGATCTTACCTGTATTAGACCTACTCTAGTCCTAGCCTATAGCGTAGGTATAAAGATAGCTTAGGATCTATAGTTGCTTTGTAGATTTTTAATATCCTTTTGTATAAGGCCTATAAGTGTCTTATTTAAATTAAAGCTCATTTATAGATTACAACGCACTCCTATATACCTTACTGTAATCTTTTCTGTCGATACTAATCTGTAAGTCTTGCCTGCGCCGTTACAGCTTTAATAGTCTATTTTAGTTAGTAAGTATACGTAATAAAAGAATGTGTTAAACTTACTTTTAATTTTTATTAGTGGCAATAGCTAACTTCTCTAAACTTATATTTTTAATAAATTCTTACTATTTCCTTTTAGCTTATTTACTTTTAAAAGTATTAGTGCAAAGCTTTGCTAATTTATTATTATAAGTATAATATATAAATTTTTTAGAACACTACTAGAGCTAAAAATACAAGTATATATACAACTTTGGCTACTATTATTTAAGCTTTTTATTACTTACGCTGCCTTATTTAGATTTCTTGTGTACTGCCTTATATTAACTTCATAGTATACGTCTTTCTATTTTTTATGAATTTAATTAAAGGTTGTTTGTAGCTAGTTACCTATATTCATAAACACAACTCTAAAATAAATAACTATAATAACTTACTACTCTTCTAGGTGTTGTATTGCTTTTAGTTAAGCACTTTTTATACTGCCTTTATTATTTTTTTTACGCCTCTCTACACTTGTATTCTTATATTATTCTATACTTTTTATTTTTTTCTTTAGTTAGTATATTATAGCATAATTAGCTATATATACGTCTTATAAGGCCTTTGTCTTAAACTTAAGTTAAGCTACTTAACTTTTTTGCGTAATAGCTTAAGAACTAAAGCTTAATAATTACTTTATTAAAACTTCTAAATTTATAAAGCATCTTTTTTAAATTACTTTAGCCGCGTAACGCAAGTACATAATTGTTTTCATCTTTTATATATTTATAACTTTTTATAAATTAGCATACGCTGTAATTAATAGCTGGATTAAATGATTTTATAAGCTTTTTGTACTTATTACTTTAAAAACCTAGTAGCACTAAAATTAAACTACGTACAACTAGGTCTTTAAAACTATTACTTAGCTCTTCTTTAATTATTATTATTAATATCGACGTAAGAATTAATTATAAATAGTTAATTTTAGTTGTAGTTGTTAATTAGTAAGTAAAGATATAGAAATATTACTATAACATAGCTAGTATAGCCTGGGCGCCTTTAGTAAAGCTAACTAAGAATTAAAATTCTTGCTATATACAAATACTACTACTAGTAATTACTACTTACTAATAATACAGCCTAGCACGTTGCATTATAATAGCTTTTTACTACGTCTACTTACATACCCTATTACTGTAAAAAAAAATAATGATTCTATACGCTTACTATAAATTTTAACAACTATATAACTACTATAATAGTATACACTAAGCAAACTACGTAAGCTTTAACTAGTAGCAAGGCGCTTATAGAAAATTTATAAGCTAAAGCTAGTTAAAAGCTATCTATATTATTTGCAAAAGTTAAGGCTATTAAGAAAAATATTAATTTAAGCTAGGTAGTAAGTTATTACAGTATTTTATTATAGTTTGATATTAATAGCGTATAGCTATAGCGCTAAAATTAAAAAGTAGTAAAAGTTAACTAAATTATTACTACTTAAACTCTTGTTTAGTTATCTTATTTACAAAGTTACGTACACTTATAGCTCTAATTTACGCTTTTAGGTAGAGGCAATTTATACTTTTTAAGAGTTAGCTAAAGTGTTTCTAGTTAGCTTTTTTAAAAGTATTATAACTACTATTGTTATTTTCAAATTATATACTAACTAATAAATACAGACTGTAAACGTAATGCTATTTATACAAAAAGAGTTACTATTTAAGCTTAAAATTTAAAAATAGCAGTTAGATACTATAAGAAGTTTAGTACTAACTTTACGTTTTACTAGCTTTCTACAAAAAGACTGCATAGTAAGTAGTTAGAGATCTTTTAGAATATAATAATGAAAAATTGCTTTTTTAATTGCTTTTTATACTATAATAATTAACTATGTTAACAACTATAATATAACTACTATATATAGTTGTAGTTAGATTAAGGTTGTAACTAAATCAGTGCTTACTTAGCTTACCTCTCCTTATCTTACCTCTCCTAATCTCACCTGTTTAACACAGCTATTTATTACTATAAATAGCACGTAACTACAACCTAACTACAACCTAACTACAACTACAACTACTAGTTTATGCAACTTAACTACAACTACAACTACTAGTTAGTACAACCTAACTACAACTACAACCACTAGTCTATGCAACCTAACTATAACCACAACTACTAGTCTATGCGACCCCAACCCAACCTATACCCACGCGTGGGTACCCACGACCTATTTACTAGCCTACTAATCCGTAAGTCTTGCCTGCGCCGTTACAATAAGGGGGCATAAGCCTAGATACTTGTTATTAGCAATAAATCTTTTTTTAGTAAAAAGGTGTCTACAAAATGTATAGTTACGTTAAAAGGTTGTCTCTCAAGGCTAAAGCTAGAAAGCTTTAATAAAAAAGTTTTGTAAGCTTCTACTGGAGTAACATATATAATTTTTCTTTTTTCTTCTATTTTTATTACAGTCTCGTTGCTAGCTATAAGCTAGCAATTATTATTAAACATGTTTTAATCAGTGTTGTTTTTAGTACTTTTAGTAAAATTTTTAACTTTAGTTGTATTTAGTAGTTTAAGCTTTTCTTCTTTAAGCGCTTACTTAGTATATAGACTTTATTTACTTACTATTTAAATCTTGTTAACTATATACAATTTTATTTTCTTTAACTTTTGCAACTTATTAGTAGAGAGTTGCTGCTTTTTACTTTTTTAGAAAACCTATTTTAACTACAACAACAACTACCACCTTTAACACCTTAAAAACAAATATTAACAACTACTATAACTCTAAAAAGCTAAAAAGTCTTACTTAAAAAAGTAAGCTTAGTTATATAAGGCTTAACAAGCTAAAAAGAGGCGTGTTAAGAAAGAGAGGCTTAAGAAAGTAAAGGAGAAAAAGAAAGCTAAAAAGGCAGCTAAAAAGAAGCGTTAAAAATTAGCTCGCGTCGCACAAAAAGCTATATAACTATTCTAAAAGGGTAAGCACAAGGCCTTATAAGCCTTACTTAAAAGCAGAAATGTTAAAAATATATTGTTATTATTTTATCTTATGTTAACACTAAAGTAGCTGCACCGGCTGCTCTAGCGCGCACCACCTGCCGCGGGCGCAACGTCACCTTACCAAGCAAATATAAGTAGTGCAAATTAATTGCAATACTATATATACTACAACTCTACAAAATCTCGCGATACTAGCTATTGGTGGTGGCTCTACAGCCTTATTTTTCTGAAATCTTAGTTTGGTGGGGTGGCTCAAAACTCGAACTGGCTCAAAACGCGCACAGACACGGTAACGTGCCTGTGCGCGAGACGCCCGGATTCGCGAGACGCCTCGCCCAACACTATCTTAGCGATCTTAAATTTAAAGCCGTACAACGCCACATAATAGCTTAACATTTATAAAAACATAGTGTTATAGTAAGTAGATACTTGCAATTAACTTATACTATCTAAATTTTTATAAGAGGTTAACATTGCAGCTACGTAATGTAAGCTTTAGTAGAGGAGCTAAAGGCTTTTCTTAAACTTAAGCACTAGCGTAAGCAGCTCTAACGCGTTTTTAATGCTTATTACTTAATAAAATAGCTACTAAAGCTTTCTTTTTTCTTTTTTAGAGTAGTTATATAGCTTTAGCAGCGTCTTTCTTTTTCTTCTAGCGCGTGCGTTTAGCTATCTTCTTAGCTTACTTAATTTCTCTTACTTTTTTAAGTCTTTTTTTTTCTACATGCTTTTACTTAAGCTTAACTTAATACTATAGTTAAGCTTCTTTACGCTGCTTTTTAGCTTTTACTTTTTAAAGTTTTTATTTTATTTTATTTTACTTTTATACTGCTTTTCTTGCTTAAGTTTTACGTAGCTTGCTAGAAGACTAAAAAACTATATTACTATAATACTTTTAGCGCTATCAAAAGTTAAAAGCTTTACTTTTTTTTATACTTTTTTTTTACATTGAAAAGCTTTTTTTAAGCTTTTGTTTTTATACTGTAAAAGCTTATACTATATAAAAAAATAGTAAACACTTAAAGTATAGCTTTTTTACTTTATTCTAATAGCTATTATTAATAGTAGCTTAACCTAACTAATTAAGCTTTTTTTAGTTATAATTAAAAAGCTTTAATAATAAGCTTCTTTTAGCATTTAGCGTGCTAGCAAATTTATAAAAATTAATATTAGTATTTATTAGTTAAATTCTGGTAGCTTAAAAAGCCTTTAATATAAAGCTTTTTATTAAAAAAATATTTAGGCGCTTTAAAAAAGTAAAAAAAGAGGTTTTTTTTAATTAAAATAAGTTTTTAAGCCTTATAAAAGTAGTTAGTAAGCTTATTAAGGTGGGCTTAAAAAAGTAGCTTAAATAGTACTATATTAAGTAGCTAAAGCGTATAAGTTAAATATAAAGGAAAAAATATAAAAAAAATTTATCGTAATTATAGTAGTTAATAAAATTTATTATAATATAAGATTTTTAGCTATTAAAAATAAGAAATTACTATTTTTTTAATTACTACTATATATAGTGATTAAATACCTACTTTAGCTAAGCTAAACTTATGTTATTATTTAACTAGCTTATTAAAAATAATAAGATAAAAACTTTATATTTTTTAGCCTTAGTATCTTTTACCTAGCTAAATTATATAGCTTTATAAGCAGCTACGTAAATAAAGCTTAAAAGTAGTAAGCTCTTATTAGCGTAGTAGTAAGCTAAAACTATTAAAAACTTGCATAATTTATTTTAAAGATATATTTAAACTTTCTTTTTTTATTATTAATACTTACTAAAGGTCTTTTTTCTTTTGCTTATTAAGCTAATTAAGAAGCGTTTTTTATCTATATTATATATATTTTAAGCCTTAAGGTAGTATTAAGTAATTTTTTAATATAATAGCTTAAAGTAAAGACAGTATTTTAACTTAAAATTAGCTAAGTAGTGTGTATTATTTAAAGCGCTAGTCTACTTTAGAATAAAATAAATTTTGTATTAGTTAATAAAGCAAGTAACCTAGCTCTTACTAAGCTACTATCAAGCTACTTTTAATAAGAAATTCCTAATTATCTTTTACGTAAGAGAAAGGCCTCTCTTTATAAGCACTTTTATATATTTTATAAGCTCTAGCTCTTATTGTAAATTAAGTACTAGCTTCTAGAGTGTACAGGCTTGTTGTAGTGCTTAAGAGCCCTAGTGTCTTTAGCTAAGTATTAATTAATTAACGTTGTACTTAGCTGTAATCTTTGTATATAAGGTTTGCTCTTCTAGCTCTTGCAATTTAAATGCTGCAATTACAGCTTGAATTAGGTCCATATTGGTAGAGTTATGACGCGTTGAAGTTGGTGTTGATCTCACAATTTGGTGTTCGGCGGGGCGTCTCGCGAATCCGGGCGTCTCGCGCACAGGCACGTTAGCGGTGCAGGGATGTTGCGCGTTGGAAGCATCACGTCAATTCACCAACTCTCGCATGCGCATTGCCCGTTCCCCAACCTAGACAGATCGCTCCTCTACCCGATGTCGCACTCATAACAGGATTCTGCGCTCTCACCGCGTAACATGGAAAATATCTCAGAGCTCAATCCAGAGCTGCCCGCGATTGAATCGAAGCAGTTCCGAGCGACAGTCACGTTGATATGGCCCTATTCGTCGTCGGCGCGACAATTCGCCTTACTGCTCGCTGAGCCCAATCTCCGACTACGGCGCAAGAATGGAAAAGTCAGAGCGCGCTTCTCTGGAGCTAGTGCGAAGGCTATGGCGACAACAGGTGTGGGGATTGGAGACGAGGTGGTGTTGAGCCTACGAGGCGCTGAGTTCGTCAAGGAAGGCGCCCTCAGCTCACCAAGCAAGAGCATCGAATGGGAATTATTATACACGCATACGGTGGCGGTTCAGGTCTATCGCAATGGAAGCGAGACCGCAAACCTCGAACTTGTTGATGCCGCACCCACGCCTGCGCCTAGGTCGCCTGTTCGTCGGCAATCTGCAGCAAACCAGACGCCTGCCCTCGAATTCTCCTCCCCTGCCTTTCTCAAGCGGGCGCGATTGTCTGACGGTCAGTTCTTTCAAGCGCTCTACGACCCCTTGGCCGACGAGACGGAAGAGGGGCATGACAAAAAGCGACGCAGGAAGTCGTACCGGGATTGGAAAGCGTGGACATACAGCGCAAGGACACCGTCGCCAGAGAAGGAGGACGTGACTATGGAAGATGAGCTTGAGTCTATTGAAGAGTCGCCTAGTCGGGCAGGACAGCTTCCTCGCACTCCCATCTCGCCTCATCAACCAGATACGCTGTCCGTCGCAGCCGGTCCCTTGGACGTGCAGGAAGACGAAGAGACAGAGCCTGATACATCAACGGATGAAGGGGCCAGGGCAGTGCACGAATCGTCCGTAATGCCACGAAAGGACACCGACTACTACAATCTCTATGCCGGGCCCGACGAACACCCACCGTCAGATGCACAATATGCTTTTGGAGGCGACACAGAGGTCGACACCGAAGTCAACACCGAAGAAGAAGGCGCTACGCATGGCGAGCTCAATGCAGATAGCACGAGCACCACAGAAGCAAATACCGAAGAGCAAGAAGATGGGCAGCTGCAGCGCGTCGGAGAAGATGTGGTTGGAATCGAAGCGGTTGCTAGTGCACGTGCGGCTACAGGAAAGGACGCAATGATTGCAACGCACGAACAAAGTCCTCTAGAGGTCGAGGAAGCACAATCTGAAAAAGAGCCTGTTCAAGCTACTGGGGCTCACAGCCATACCAAGAACGAGCTTGCGATTGCTATGCCTCCTCCCACACTGTCCACCTTTCCAGCCGTCACTGCAGGCTTGTTGACTCCTATCGGCCAAGAGCCTGCAAGTCCAAAGCTTGCGCCACAAGACGCATCCAACCTCCCAATGCCATCACCGTTTCCAGGAGAGCAGGATACACATGCTCGTTCCTACTTCGGCCATACTACTACTAGCGAGCGACCGGTGGAGGATGGTGCTGCGGTAGAAGAGGAACAAGATTTACCAAGCGAAGCAAGCTATATCGGCGAGACGTCCTTCTTCAGCTCAATTGGCTCATTGAGAGCTTCAGTATTCCATCCGAACCATGAGTCGGCCTTTACGCCTGTGCGATTTACTTTCGGCATGGATGGTGCTGGCTTCTTACGTCCTATGGAGCTATCATCGCCTCCACCAGAAGCCCAACTATTCGAAGAACAAGCTTCAATGACCGAAGCTCCAGCCTCGCTTACCACGTCAGAGGACCCCATCGGTATTTTTGAAGCAGAAAACTTGTCAAGATCGCGCCAGAGTACACCTGAGAGCGAGGACACAGATGAACATACTGAAGACGTGGCAACCGCAAACCTCCAAGCCGTGGAAGAAGGATCAGGCGAGCCGGAAGTAATAGTACTTTCCTCGGAGGAAGAGGAAGAGGATGCGAGTGAGTCCGGGATAGATTCAACAACAGCTGAACACCAGGTGCAAGCCGATATTGCTGAACAGTCCGAGGAAAACACTAGCTTGGCGGGTGAAATACAATCTGCAACCAGTAGCCTTGACGAAACTAAGGACCAAGACAATCCCACAGCCACACAACATTCTACAGCCGCCTCAGCCATAGTTGATTTAGGCTCCCCGTCGGACAACAACAGCGAGGCCGACTCCAGCCACGAACAACAGCAGCCTCAGTCTAGCCGACTTAGCTCTCCTACTACGGATCAGTCCCCTACCATGGATATTGATAGCCATAGTGAGTTTGTAAACCTGGAATTTGCGACCGAAAATGCATATACCCTTGATACAACAGTGGAGCAAACAGTCACACTCACACACTCTCAGGAACGGGAACCTGATGCCGTACCACGTCGAATAGAGAAATTGTCGGCTCCTGTTAGCTATCTATCCGAATCGGCCTTAGAGACTACAAATGATTATCTGCAAGGCGCTTTCCCAATGCAGCATGCATCATTCGATCAGCAGTACGAGCAGGTAGCTGGTCTTGAGCATTACTATCAATCAGACATCAACATGGAGTCAATAGGAGATGCTTCCGTATTCCAGTCAGACGAATTCAATACACGATCAGCACCTGAACAGACTGCCCAAGGAGCTATTGAGTCCGCGAGCCAACCTCTCATTACTGTGTCTGAAGATGACCAGAAAGTGAGAAGCATGGATGCCATATCTGAACCGCCTGCAAGGAACACCAGGTCGAAAGCAAAGACTACAGTGCCATCAAAAAAGGAGAAATCACCCGTCTCTGAGCTCAATACACAGTCTAGGAGACCTGTGACTTCTGTTGCACGTTCAGTTGTTTCACCACCTAGGACTCGCACTCGTTCCGCTTTCTCTCCATTACAGGAATCCGCACAGGCCTCTCCCTATAGCCTTCGCTCACAGTCGAGGCAGTTCTCTCCAGCAGTAATCTTGTCAGCCGGTACTAGTACTCTTCAGGGAGGTCCACATAACCATGCTTCGCAGAGGAGTGTAGATTCGATATATGATCTTGTAACCTTTCAAACCCAGGACCGTGATCAATTTGTTTCTAGCTTCCAGCCGTCACAAGAATTGGGTGCCTCACAGGGCAGGTACTCTGATGTGGTCTTCGTGAAGGACTCTGAAGAAGAAAGCGTTCGCTCTGAGCAATCTATATCTACTGTGCTTCCCCCTGAAGATATAGGATACATGCATCACAGCGACCCCGTCGATCGCGCTATTGCTATCCAGGACGAAGACAACGCGTCCACAAAGCCGCCACTCGCAATTGCGCCAGAGCTAAGAAGGCCAAGGCAAAAGACTAGAGAGAAAAATCCGGATCCGCAAGTGATTGTAGAGGTAAAGAGTAGTAGTCCTGCTCGAGCTGAATCTTTGTACGTTACACAGCCGTTACATAGCAGTCCAGGCATGCAACAGTGTGCAGCACGATCAAAAGCAGCTACAAATCCCAGCCTACACAACATGCGGAGAGCGAGGAGAAAAGTATATGAACTCTCGCCTGGGCTTGGTGAGATTGATGAGTCCGCAAAACCGAAGGCCAGTCAGAAATTGGACGAGCATATCTCTTTCGGTGAAGGTGAGAGCGGCCAAGGCACTGTCGACATCGACGAGCTCATGCGCAGCTCACCACCCACATCCCCAAAGATCGATCAACGAGCGAAAAAGCATAGTAAAAAGCTCATCACTCCGAACGTCACACAAGAAACAGCCATGGAGTCGCAGTCTAGCTTCAACGCCCACCATGGACACGATACGCTGTTGACATCTCAGCTCACACAAACCACGTCTCCAGGCTTGCGCTCTTTCCAATCTGACAGTGAAGCCGATATGGAAGCCGTAGTCACCTCATTGAAACCCAAAACTACACCGTGTCACAAACAGACATCTACCGCCACATCTTTAACCTTAATCAACCCGTCCTCAGACGATGTCGACTCCGACACGCCCGAAGAACCATCAGTCGGTCTATCCACACCACTAGGTTACTACACCCCGCTCAAGGACCTCCTCTATTTCCTCAACCGCTCCTCTCAGTTCCACTCGGCCGCCAATCCCGACATCCTCGCGCTCGTTACCTCCCCCACCACAGCAAGCGAAAAGGCCAAAAAGGGACCGAAACACTGGTCGACCACGCTGCAAATAACTGATGCTAGTTCCTGGCCGCAGACAACAACCGTACAGATCTTCCGCGCCTACCAGAGTGCTCTCCCGGAAGCGCAGATGGGTGATGTGATTCTACTCCACGCGTTCGCTGTCAAGTCATTGAATAGGCATCCCACGCTCGTCAGTGCAGATGAGAGTTCTTGGTGTGTGTGGCATTGGGGTAAGCCTGTTTGGGGCGCGAAGAGGGGTGCGTTTGGCGGGTTGAGGGCGAGGGAGCAGACGAAAGGACCGGCTGTTGAGAGAGGAGAGGGAGAGTGGCGCGAGGTGGACAAGTTAAGAGGATGGTATACGGCGAAGGTGCAGAGAGAGCTGATAGAGAGGGAGGAAGGGAGGATCAAAACGAGGAGCAAAGATAAGGGAAAGGAGGTTGCGGATCTAGATTTGTGAGGATCATAGGCTGATGCGCGGCGTTGAGTGGATGCCTTTAGGATGGATGGGCATAGGCGCACTGCGTTTCATATATTGGGTGCGTAAAGTACACCTGTTCGCGGGTCGGGGGCTGCATGATCAAAACGATATCACCCAGGGATTTGAAAATGATCATTCATGTGTCTCATTGGTTTCTACCATGTTCCTTTGCACGCTATCGTTTCTTCATAGTCCACATCAAGACCCTGAAGCTGGAACCAGCCTTCCGCCAAAGTTATCCACGACTACTAGGCCGATCCGCAAAACAGCTCTTCGCCGTGGAACCATTTAGCTACTAAACCCACTCCAAACCTTCATGGTCCAATTGTATGAGACGTCTATTTCTCGTAAACCCAGTCGTGCTGAGCGCTCTTCCAGCTCTGGACCTCACCCTCCTTGAACCAGAGGGCAATCTCCTTCTTACCGTTCTCGACGCTGTCGGAACCGTGGCAGACGTTGCGGCCAACGTCAAGGGCGTAGTCACCACGGATGGTGCCGGGGGCGGAAGCGAGGGGGTTGGTAGCACCGAGGATGGAGCGGCCGGTCTTGACGGCGTCACGGCCCTCCCAGACCATGGCGCAGACGGGGCCGGAGCCCATGTCTGAAGGGTGTCAGTGTTTTGCGTTTGTTGAAGTTAGGATACAGGGGGTTGACATACAGGCAATTAGACCGGGGAAGAAGGGCTTGTCGCTCAGGTCGGCGTAGTGCTTCTCGAGGTGCTCCTTGGAGGGAGTGATGAGCTTGATGGCCGCGAGCTTGAAGCCACGGTTCTCGAAGCGGCTGATGATCGGACCGATGAGGCCACGCTGTTGAGCATTTGTTAGCATGTTTGCTTTTTTGATCTTTTGCTGAGAACCCTGCTGTCGTTGTCTCAGTCGCTACAACTGAATCGTTATAGCAATCGATTCACTGTCGACAACTTGAAGAGTAGGATATCTTGAGGTTGGAGAGGGATGCATACCTGAACACCGTCAGGCTTGATAGCGATGAAGCTATTCACCTGTCAGTATAGCCTTCAACTGACTACCCCTCGTCTTGGATGCGGAGCACTCAACGTACGTCTGTTCGGTAGTCATTTTGGCGATGAATTGACGTTTGGGATTTTCGAAAATGTGATTTGTCTTTACGACTTGATGAGAGGAATTGAGAAAGGGAGACGGACATGTAGCTGGAATTTTATGAAGGGGTGGGGTATGGGCTGCCCTCGTTGTTGTCTAGTGGGGTAGCTTGCATAAATTTATGCCTACTTTGTGCAAAGGCGCTGGACCCTGGCCTTGGCACTGCTTCAAAGTCCACATGGCATCTCGAGCACTGGGGGTTGGCTGACTGACTGATGAGACTTTAGGCTGGCTTCTGTATATTAGAGAGCTGCCTGTCATGATTACTTTACGGGAACGGCCCCCCAGGTGGACGGCTGTCTTTTTCTTGTTGGCGTTGTTGGCTTGTCTGTTCGTGCCAGCTGGTATGTAGCTAAGCTCACTACTCGATATCCCCAATTCACGATTACGTTCCTTCTTCTTTACACACAAAGCGAAGAGGAGGTTGCTAAAAGACAGTAGTATCGGTCAAGCACGAGAACTTCAAAACATGCAGTCAATCGGGCTTCTGCCAGCGCAACCGCCAGTTCGCCGATGACGTCTCCGCTTCGAGCTCATGGTCCTCACCCTACGTTCTCGACCCTGCCTCAATCACGTTCAAGGACGGGCAATTGGATGCTGTCGTGCTCAAGACGTTGAAGGAAGGCGAGGAGAAAGCTCGTCTGCCGCTTACCGTCACGTTCCTCGAAACTGGCGTAGCACGCGTTACCCTCGACGAAGAGAAAAGGGCAAAGGGCGACATTCAACTACGCCATGACAGCAAAGCGCGGAAGGAGCGATACAACGAGGCGGCCCAATGGACTCTTGTTGGAGGTCTGGACCCCTCCAAAGGTGCTGCTTTCAGCCCAGAGTCTGAAGATGGCTATACCAAGGTCGTCTACGGCAAGGGCAGCAAGCACCAAGCCGTCATTCGACACGCGCCGTTCGGCATCGAGTTCCAACGGGATGGTGAGACGCAAGTCAAATTCAATGAGCGCGGCTACATGAACGTCGAACACTGGCGACCCAAGGTTGAGAAGCCCCAAGAAGAAAAGAAGGAGGGTGAGGAAGAGACCAAGGAAGAAGAGAAGAAGACGGAAGAACCTGTTGAAGATGAGAGCACCTGGTGGGATGAGAGCTTCGGTGGCAACACGGACAGCAAGCCGAGAGGCCCTGAGGCTGTTGCGTTAGACATCACATTCCCTGGTTACGCGCATGTCTTTGGTATCCCAGAGCACGCTACGAGGCTGTCTCTCAAGACGACAAGGTGCGCAGTCTTCTTCCACAGCTTGATGCTCAGCTAACGAGCTCCAGGGGCGGCGATAATGCCTACACTGAGCCATACCGACTGTATAACGCCGATGTCTTCGAATACGAGATGGACAGCCCTATGACCCTTTATGGTGCTATCCCATTCATGCAGGCCCATCGCAAGGGCTCCACCGTCGGTGTCTTTTGGCTCAATGGTGCTGAGACTTGGATCGACGTCACCAAGAAGAGGAATACTGCCAACCCGCTCGCTCTTGGTGTTGAGGGTCATACCGATACTGAGACCCATTGGATGTCAGAGAGTGGCCTATTGGATGTCTTCGTCTTCCTTGGACCTACTCCTCAGGACCTTACTCGCCAGTATGGTGAGCTGACCGGCTACACGGCCATGCCCCAATCTTTCGCTATTGCCTACCACCAGTGCCGATGGAACTACGTTACCGATGAGGATGTCAAGGACGTTGACCGCAGGTTCGACAAGTTCAACATCCCGTACGACGTCATCTGGCTCGACATAGAGTACACACAGGAGAAGAAGTACTTCACCTGGGATCCTATGACCTTCACCAATCCCGACACAATGCTGCAGCAACTTGACAAGCGCGACAGGAAACTTGTTGCTATCATCGATCCTCATATCAAAAACACCCACGATTATCCTATCATCGACGAGCTGAAGAAGAAGGACTTGGCTGTCAAGAACAAGGATGGCGACCAGTACGAGGGCTGGTGCTGGCCCGGCTCTTCCATGTGGATCGACTGTTTCAACCCAGCTGCTATCGATTGGTGGAAGGGTCTGTTCAACTACGACAAGTTCAAAGGTACTGCCCATAACACCTTCATTTGGAACGACATGAACGAACCCTCGGTGTTCAACGGCCCTGAAACAACTATGCCCAAAGACAACCTACATCACGGTAACTGGGAGCATCGCGATGTTCACAACATCAACGGTATGACCTTCCACAGCGCTACATACCAGGCCATCACTGAGCGCAAGAAAGGCGAGATTCGCCGTCCTTTTGTGCTTACTCGAGCCTTCTACTCCGGTAGTCAGCGCACTGCTGCCATGTGGACTGGTGACAATCAGGCTGAGTGGACTCATCTTGAAGCTTCCATTCCCATGGTGCTCAACCAGGGTATCTCTGGCTTCCCCTTCGGTGGTGCAGATGTTGGAGGTTTCTTCGGCAACCCAAGCAAAGAACTCTTGACTCGCTGGTACCAGGCTGGTATTTACTACCCCTTCTTCCGCGGCCATGCTCATATCGATACTCGTCGCCGTGAACCATACGTTGCTGGCTCTCCCTACACAGAGATCATCACCCAGGCCCTTCGTCTTCGATACCAACTTCTCCCTGCCTGGTACACTGCTTTCCATGAGGCTCACACCACAGGTGCGCCCATCATCAGGCCCAACTTCTGGGTCCACCCTGAGGATGAGCGTGGTTTTGAAGTCGATGATCAGCTCTACATTGGTTCTACTGGTCTCCTTGCCAAGCCAGTTACAAAGGAGAGTACTGACAGTGTCTCCATCTACGTTGCGGACGACCAGCCCTACTACGACTACTTTGACTTCACTACCTATAGCGGTGCAGGACACCACACTGTCCCAGCTCCTCTCGAAAAGATTCCCCTCCTCATGCAGGGCGGTCACGTTATTCCACGCCGCGACCGCCCTCGTCGTTCCTCCGGCCTGATGAAGTATGACCCCTTCACACTCGTCGTCGCACTCGACAGGGACGGCAACGCTGCGGGTACTTTGTACGTTGACGACGGTGAGACCTTTGACTACGAAATGGGTGCCTCCATCCACCGCCGCTTCTCTTTCGACGGTACCCGCCAGATCCTCACTTCATCCAACCTCGACTCCGACAAACGCACCGTCAAATGCGAGAAGTATCTTAAGACCATGGAAAAGGTGCGCATAGAGAAGATTATCATTGTTGGCGCGCCCAAGGCCTGGAAGAACAAGTCTGAGGTCGTAGTCATGCAGGAAGGTGAGAAAGAGACGCAGAGGAGGAAGCCTGTACCGCTTGAATTCCATGCGGCTGAGGGTAAGAAGGCTGCGTATGCGGTGGTGAGGGATCCACGAGTATTCATTACTAGGGGGTGGAAGATTGACTTTGCGGATAAGGGTGCGGGGCATGCGCATCACGGTCATGAACATTGAGCTTGGGAGGTTAAGATGCACCGGTAGCTCTGCGCTGCAGTGGAAGCAGGGTCATGGTGTTTGTGACGAAGGACAGTAGAATCTATATAGAATCAAGATTGAAAAACCTCTGATGGACTAGCGCACATTGAGATGGATACACAAGCTCGTGTACTTTTCATCGCACAGGTCCTCCGACTTCAGACCTTTCAATTTGAGGTGAGTACCACGGCTTCTCGATCAAAACGGTAGATACTCGACTGAGTGCGTGTACGGCTAGACACGTAAGCTCAGCAGTCATCTGCTGCACCCTTGTGTACTGAGCCCTGCAGCGTCAACAGCCGTTCTTCCTTTCCCAAACACCATATACATCGCCACGTCGCTTCACCGTCCAATGAACGTCACACTTCCACAAGCAGAATTCGCAGAACCACCAATCCCAGAGAAAGTTCACGGTGTTCTCTTCTGAGTGTAAGTAGTGCGCTCCTGTTGCAATTCTACTGTAATCCTATTGTCAGCCATAGGCTAGCAATCGCTGTTGGACACGTTCTAACAAGTATTGTTTTTCAGTACCTTAGCAAATTTTTTAAACCCTAATTATTGCTTAGTAGTCTAAGCTTGCCTTCTAGAACTTATATACTATTTAAATCTTGTTAACTACATAATATTTTTTTAAAACTTTTGCAATTAATTAGTAGAAGGTAACGTGTTTCCTAGGTTAGTGGCTAACCTAGTATGTGGCTAAGCGAACACTAAGCGCAACACCTACGCTTTAACTTCACGCATTACAAACACAATATATTAAAAAAATATAGTAAGCTAATTTATTTTTTAAACTTATTGCTATCTTTAGAATTTTTTATTTCTACTTTACAAGTGCAGGAGTTATGTTCTTTTTTACTATAACGTCTATAGTGCGTTACACTACGCACTTTACATATAAGTTTTTTGCTAGCATTATAACTACTACTATTTTTTTTAGTAATTAAGTTACTTACTTCTTTTACTATTAAAGTTTTTTTTTTATATGTACTTTTATTTTTTTAACTAATATTTTATAAGTTTATTAATTATGCTTTATATATATGCTTATTTCTTTTATAATAATACTATATTATATATAATTTGCTACGTGCCTTTACTTAGCTAGTAAATTTTTTTATTTAATAAGCTTATAAAAAACTTATAATAATTTTAAATTTTTATTAAATAAGTATAGCTTACGCCTTAATTTTATATATATTATATAGTATTTACGCCTTTTATACGCTCTACTTAAGTAGTAATAGTACTAAAGTTTATAACTTTATATTAAGCTTTAATAAAATAGCTTATAAGTTATATAAAACTAGCTTAGTACTTTTAAAGCTTACTTTAATATTTTTTACTATTAAAAACTACTTAAAAGCTAGTTTAAATGCTTAAAGAAAGGTTTTTTTGCTAATAAAGTATATATAGTTATATACTAAAGCTAAAATCTAGTTACTATACTTATACTTTAATAGCGCAAAACAGCTAATATTAAAAGGCTATAGTAAATATAATAAGTATAAAAATATATATAAAAAAAAATTTTTTTTAATATAAAAATTTTAGAATTTAAGTAAGCTATAACTTTTATAGCTACTTATAATAAGTAGCTAGTATATACTTATAGTACTTTGCTTTATATACTTATTAAAATACTTTAACTAAGCAAGAGTAAGTTAGTTATTAGTTTAGCTATTAAAACTTATTTTAAAAATTTAATTATAAAATAAATTTCTAAACTAGATATTAATAACTATACTACTTACAAAAATAATAATAAAAAAAGTAAGTACTTTATAGTACTTATGCTTTAAATAATAGTAACTTACTTATAATTACTTAGCTAAATTTTTTTTTTTCTTAATTCTTTTAAGCTTATAATAACTATTTATAATAAAACTCTACTTATTATAAAGCTAGTTTTATTAAAGTTATAAATATTATTATCTTTAATTTTTTACTTTTATTTTATTACCTGCACTAAGCTAAACTAGTACTTAATAAGTGCTAGATTTTTATAAGTAGTATACTAGTAATTATATAGCTAGCTTTAGCGCGTATAAAGCTTAGAAGTTTTTTTAATAAACTTATTAACTTAGTTTTTTTTAATAAGCTTACTACTATACTTATATAGTAATTTATTAGCTATTTTTTAAATAGTAGCTTTTATAAAGACAAATTTTCTTATAAACTTATTAAAAATATACTTTATAATAGCTTTTTTTTAATATATTTATACACTTTACGTATACTACTCAGTTGCGTTACATATATTTCTTATTATATTATTAAGCTAGCGTTTTTTAAAAAATATTATATAGCTTTATAGCTTAATTAACGCTTTAAACGCGTTTTATATTAAAATTAAAGATAGCAAGCTGTATATTAGCTTTAGTATAGGATAAATAACGCGCTTGTAGTTAAGACATAACGCGAAGTTGAAGCGCAGGTGTCGCGCTTAGTGTTCGCTTAGCCACATACCAGGTTAGCCACTAACTTGGGAAACACGTTAGCTGCTTTTTACTTTTTTAGAAATCCTATTTTAAATACAACAACAACAGCCACCTTTAACACCTTAAAAACAAGTAAATAGTGCGCTGTTTCAATTTGCTAAGTGTTATTTGAAACCTCGCTCTCCAAATTTTGCAGCAACGAGGCAGACATATACCAGTAATGACGTACAACTCTGTTGGGGGGAAGGTCTCAAGGCACTGTAAATGATCAAGAGACTTGCAAGATAGAGTGAGCAGAGCGCTGTGACGCTTCTAGGCTGTTATTTAAGCACAGTCACTGCGGTTGATGTTACTTTCAGGCGGATGTGTTGCATCTTGGAAAATCTTCGGGGAATTCGATACTAATATCTTGAAGCTGGTTTTGGGAAGTCGTGGGGTAGTTCTAAGATACTTTGATGCACTCACTGTCCATCTCGGATCGGATTTGGCGATAGAATAGGTAAATTCCGGCGTAAGAGGAGAGAGGCGCCGTGTCGGGTACTAACAATGTATCCGTATACCTGAGAGCGCAGTTCGGCAAGTAAATCGAGGAACGACAACATCGTGCTTTGAGTTCTGTAGAGAAGCAAATGTGTGGTCTTTAGGTGTGTCGAAGTCAGTCGTTTGTCTGCGCTCGGTCGTCGGGTTGGCTGACGAGACAACTGCAAACCTACACGTACCAATGCGGCAGGCACGTTTGCATCACCTTCACCTGTGATTACATCAGCATCTTAGACCGCTTTTGGCGCCTTGTTTACGGTATGTGCAGCGATTCTCATAAACTGAACTTCTGCAGCTTGACACCAACTTCTCAGTCCGGCCGCTAACTCTTACTTCGCTGATTTCAACAGCACACAGAAAAAACAGGCGGATTTTGGACAGCAGCGGTAGCATACCCACAGTCCGTCCGAAATCCTCTCCGATATGGTCCCAGAGCATACAGAAGAACGTGCAACGACATGTGCGCGTCGCAATGGCCCGAACTTCCTCGATCTCGCGCTTGAGCTTCGTCTGCAGATCTACTCATACATGGCCGTACCCGACGAGGTCTCCTTCTGGCACTACCGTGGCTTGTACGCTTCTTGCAAGCAAATTCACCATGAGATGGAGGACGAGTGTGGAAAGATACTATCGCAACATCTGCAAAACATCGCCAACGCATGGCCTGCAGAACACGCACTCGGCCTTCAAGTCACTGGAGGCTTCGCCCAGATGCATCGCGTAATCTTGAAGATCCCGGAGCAATACGTTACTGACGAGGCCATTTCAGCCGACATTGCTGCAGGTCGTCGCTTCACTGTCGACATGTCGCCTCTCTTCGCATTACATCTCCAGTCCATCACTATCCTCATCACGACCACTGGGGATGCTGAAGAGATACCGGCGTACCGACATCTAATCTGCATGACTGGAATGGGCGTGCCAGCTCCAAAAGAAGATATTAGCGATGGTGAATCATCTCTCACCTTTGAGACGAGCTGCGGCCTATCCTACGGAATTATTCGTGAATGTGGCCACTACGAGAATACAACTGACTGGATTGTGTCATAGATCTGCTTTGCTACATCCCTGCCAACGATTGCAATGTGCGACGCATCGTGCTTGACGCTACTACTACTTTTGAAGGCTCCGGAGGTTCGGTCCAAATTGAACGCAACATGTCTTACGTCGTTACAATGGAGACGCAGCAAGATCTGAAGGATTGGGAGACGTGGTCTATGTATCTACCTCGCAGCTCTACGGACAGTGGGCAAATGGAGACAAGGCCACGGGGCAGGGATGAGTTGACCGTGTGGATCAAGAAGGTTAGCGGTGGAGAGGAGAAGAGCACGCAGCTATGGGTACAGCGTCTTCCAAAAGATTGGACGCGCTACCCACATCATGGCTGGTCGACTGCCTAGACCAAAGAGCGCGTGCTTTACTTTCCTTGTCGGAGAGTGGGTCTTCGTTGCCAAAACTGCAGTCAAGGTCCCAGCTTCGACCAGCGGTGCCATTGGCACTATGTGAACAACAGATGACTATAGAATAGCGGACTCGTGCTTCTACAAACATGTATGATCTGCCACGATGTTTTACTTTTCGGGGTTTCTGTGCAGTTTGGAAAACTGATGATGCGTGACGTCAAAGTGAACGAAATCATTGGTCATTCAAGATGAATCTGTGCCACAATGCGAACGTCAAATGATAACAACAAACAGCAACAAAGATTCCGGGCTCCGTCTTACTCACTTCTTCTCCAAACTACATTTACTCTCCTCCTTTCCCATCTTCAAGAGGAAACTCACTCAACATGCCTCAATTTCACAACGCGACCGGCACGACCTCGTATCCGGACGCGAAATCTAGTTTTCCCAAATTTCCCCAGGTTGGCTTCGGTCGCGCGGTCGTTATCGGAATCGGTGCTGGCTTTGTCGGAGCCTTGGTGTAAGTTAACCATTGTCTGATATTTACTCTGCACACGAACTGACTGTCGCCAGCATGTCTGGGACAAACAAACTCGAGCAGCTCTTCACCGGTCGCCCAGACTCCTACGTACCCGCGCGAACCATGGGAAACCACCTGGGCGTCTCACCAGAGTTCTACCAGCGCCACACTTTCCTGTTGAATCATGCTCACCACTTCGGCATGGGCATGCTTGCTGGGCCGTTCCGCGCAGTCATGTCTTACTACGGTGTCATCGGACCGGTTGCAGTTTTCATGCATACTGGTATTCGCATCATGCTGGATCAACTGGTGGAGACCACCGCGAATGTGTCAATGGCTCCGTGGACGTGGCCGATCAACGAGCAGGTCATCGACATCCTGCATAAGGGAACGTACGCACTTGTCACCGGCTATATATGCGATAAGATGGTGAGGGGCGTTGATTGGTTTAACAGCTGAATTATTGCATCGGTTCAGCAATCAGTAGCAAGAGATGCAAAGGTTGAGCCCGATCAACTCGGCGAATAAGAGCTACGCATAGTTGAATCAGCGACTCCTGCGAATTCTACGATGACACCTTTTTCTTTGATGCGTCTGTGGAAACTTGTTCCTCTCCATATTTTCTCCAAGTACGAGCGGCATGTAGTTACTGGTACAGCAAGTGAGAGGGCAACTGACTACTCAGTGTTCATTATCGCCATAGTTCTCTGTCGATTTGCAAAGAATTTGCATTCTAAGAAAGACAACAAAGTGCTTCCCCAACAACCCCAAGCACATCATGACCCTTGTTCCTACATATCATCTTTGCAGCTTTGAGCCACTTTCTCTGAATGAGATCATAGTATCTCAATATCGGATTTCAGTCACAGTATACGGAACTAGTCTGATGTAGACACTATGATGAAGGGACAACCTGTACCTGTCATCCACCTCAGAGGTCCGCCATGGTGGCCTTTTAACCTGGGTTTAATACAAGCAGAATTAGCAACTGAATTGACCTCGAGAAGCACTTCGCAACGCTAAGACAGCCGTCTCCGCCCTTGCATCAGCCCAGCGCGGCAGCTGATCGCGTATGGCACCATACGGCAATTGCCTCGCCATGGCAAACACATGTTACACAAAGCCGCGGAGACAATCTACGCGAGAATGATCAGCTCTTGCAATACGCAGATCGCGTTCAACTCGTGACGAACAATTAGCGACAGGCAGCAACTAGCGACCAAGACTATCGCATACTGGTCATCCCCTGTTTCGCTATCTTCTGAATTGTGGTAGATCCCATATTCTGCTACGCTTCAGGACCAGGAGGCGTACGTATGTTGGTAGGGTGCAACAGCGGTGTTCCTTCTTCCTTGGACTATTCGCAAACCATTCTTCTAGCCAGACCTTTTACCTTTGAGTATAGTGATCCATACATGGATATTAGAGGCAGAGTAGGAGGAGGGGGTTGCTAGGCTGATGTGTCCGTCGTCCAAGCATTTGTACCCTTCTAAACATGGTTTCTTCCCAACTCAGCGCCGCGTGGTTGGTTTGGATATCTGGAACTACCTGCCAGTCTTCTTAGTTGGTTTCATTTACCTGACAGTTGGTGCCTCATCAAAGATACCGTGGAACTGGAAGTGAATTTCGAGGAGCGTCTAATTGTCATGATAGTTCTGGGTCGGGATTGGCTTAATCGACCAGTAAACCGTCATATTTTCCATCGACTTGGAAACTTTTTTGGGGATATTTGTGCTTGGCAGAGCTTTAGCGAATGCTGAGAGAAACCACACTGCTATCTAGGAGATTTCAATGATGTAGTCCGGAATGGGTATCACGCTTAGACTTGGGGAAAGCTTCGGCTGTTCGAGGCGATTTTCCAAGTTTGCATCAAAACCGCAGGGTAAAGCAATGGGCGTTGCTCGCGTTATGGTGGAGGTTTGGAAGGCTGCTGTTGTGGACAGACTGAAGAGGTTGGCGAATGCGCGGAGAAGGCGGTGTTGGTGATGATTTGTTTTGTATGGATAAATTAGCCAAATTATGTTTGTATTAACTGAGTAGCCTCATTGACGGCGCACAAATGTGCTGTCCAGTTTCTTGCCCTCACTATACGACACCACCGTCCAAGATTGGATGGCATCCTCATGCTTGGGAAATCTCGTCGTTATGATGTATTCGTCTTAACAATAAGACTTCCAGCATTCTCCGCGAGTACTTCCTGGCTACTATGTGTATCGCCCCAGTACATATCCGCGGCGTCGCGTTTGGGGCGGCCTGGGGAACTGATGATGCTCCTCATCTTGATCTCATCAGTCCCTTGCTTCAGGTAGCTTTGGGCATTATACGATGGCTTCGAAGAGTTGATGTGTTTGCGAATGAAGGATGCGAAGGCGGGCGAACATGCGATCATGATGGCTGCAAAGTATGTCAGCCCCATCCTAGGCCAACGGGTCTGAAAGTGTGCATACCGATTGAGCATTCCAGTATAGTCCATAGCATTAACCATTTAGGTTCTGGCGCTATAGCCTTCCCATTGCCATCCACGCCAACTTGCAAGCAACGTAATGTTTCAAAAGCGATACAAACGAAACCGCTACCGAACAATATGAAGATGCCTATCTTTTGCTTGCGAGGCATCTGAAGATTCAAGTGAGACGTAGCGGTAGGAACATGACTGCAGGAATGAGCACACCACCTCAAACCACCGCGAATCGTTAAACTTACTAGCCAGATCAGTTGCCACATCAACGGAGTACGCGAAATAGAGGCTGAATATAACTCTCTGGTTCTCATTGGGAGTTCCTCCGCATTGACCCTCTCTGAACTCCGCTTTGAGATCGTCGCATGTGGTGAGAGTGCTGATGATGCTACCAACCCATGCCTAGACGTTTGTTAGCACCTGGCAGAAGATATCGCTCTTATCACTCACCAACACGCAAAAGGCGACAATGCCGCACCATATCTTCTTGTAGATGCTCGGTAGTCCGGCGAGCAGCTTCCGGTATAGCGTCATTAACGACATCTTGACTGAGATAAGAAGGGTGTAGAAGCACATTTGACCAGCAACGAGGAACTTCAGCAACGTTATGGCATCCTCCTTCATTGTGGCGTACGGCTCGGTCTCTCCTTCTAAGACAGCATAGGTTCTGTATATTGGTGGCGCAACAACGTAGTAGCAAATCCATAGCGCGACAAACAAGCAATAGGCGAAATAGACGAAGAAATCCGGCAGCTCGAAATGCTTGCGTTGGACAACTTGGAGAACGGCGCGCGTAAGAATAAAACCTGATGTCAGAAGTAACATGACAAGATTCGTCCGTGGAAGAACATCTTTCGAAATCGGCGCCTTCGTGGCCGCGTACATGACGAGTGATCGAATCGCGGCTCAAAACAAAAAGTGAGAAGCACAGCGGGGAAGGGGGCTTCAAGGTGTCGGCGGATCAATATGAACGAAGCTTGAAATATGGAAGACGTTAGTCTCGTGAGCCGCCCCCCATGGGTATAACGGTCTTCACGAATCGTGCCCGTCAGTCACACTGCGGTCTCTATTTGCAGACACTCCTTGGTTACTAGCATCCTCGAAGCTCTCCGGCAGTGATTGGCGACAGTGGAAAAAGAAGCCATGATATGAATCCATGATAAAGTGTGATCTGAGAAGAAGGATTGCATGCCTTTTTGCCTAAAAAAGTCGATAGCCCAACGGCAAGCTTGTCAGCGTATGCTTGACCGAAAGAATTTGTTTTGTTTTGTTTCTCTGAGCAAAGTAAAGGACAGAGGATTCATCCTTTCATCCCACGTCCAGCCTGCAGACCGGAACATGCCATTCTCTACCGATCGTGCAACAACGGGACACAATGCGAGTGAATGACTGTCGGTGGACAACTACATGCCTGCTGATCGGCCGTCAAGCTGATTATGTAACGTACCGGACTGATTCAAGCTTCCAAATTAAACTAGCTGTAATTATCGCGAATTGGGATTTGACGCACTTACGGACTATGCGCCCAATAAGGGACATCACAACCACGCCTTTAGGGATCGCGGGAAGCATGCACCCTAATGGCCACTCAGCCGCCAAGGTTCGGGACGGTACAGAGGGACTACGCCCCTGCAAACTGCTAGGTAGGAATGAATTCCTTGCAGGTGCAGATGACTAGACTTTTACAAAGTCGTCACTTTAGTCAGGACGCGAAGAGCGCGGGCGGCAAAGAGGCCATCAATACAAGGCTAGGATGAAGGCTTCTTTGCAAAAACCAGCTGTTGACGTGTGGAGTGCGCTCGAAGAAAGTACGGAGTGAGCGGACGGATGTAGGCACAACGGTCCGCACTCGCTACCAGCGTGGTTGAGTGGCACGATGGGAAACTTTTCCCGCGTGAACGGTGAACACTCCTTAGCGGCTTGGCATCTAGGGTCCATCTCTGCTATTTGGGCAACACGCCGGGCTTGGATAACCCGCAGTGCCTCGGTGACACTACCACATCTTCATCCACAATATGACGTCCTATCCCACTCACATCGAGCCAAACGTGCTTGCCATTGGTAGACTCAATGCATGGTCCTTCTCCCTCCCTTCCTCCCCAGCCTATCCCAGTCTGCGACCAGCAACTCAGAAGCCATCGTATAGTAGCCTATGCAAGGGAAACTGCCGCCGCAACGTAAACACTGCAAGTCAGCTCGACGGGGATCCTTCCTGCAGGTGGTTCGCGTTCTTGTATTGACCATTTGTCTCTCGCCACCACGTGTGGCATCTCGAACCCCTCATGTGAGCAGCCTAGCCATCTGTATTGCTAGATCTTTCAAAGCGGCAATAAGAGCGCAAGCGAAATGCAAGTTGTAGACTCGTACCAATCGTCTTCGGACGAAGATCTGCCAACCGCAGTGGAATAAATTAGATCGTACCTGCACTCTATCACACTTGGTTTCTTGGATCGCGTCTAAGTTTCTTCTTCCTTCCCACCGAACCGAGGATGAAATCTTTCTTTTCCCTTGGCGCCTTCGTGGCATCTGTTTCAGCTCTGACTGGGGTTTTCGAGCCCGCAGACTTCAATGTGACGGAAGCTTTGATTGCGAACGGCGTGAATGTCTCCGCCATCCCACAGCTTTCAGGCTTGTTGGCACAAACATCACTCAGCGACTGCTCGATTGCTGTACGTCTCGTCTGTAACATCCCAACCTGGTGCCGATAACGCTGACAGAGACATAGTGCTCTTCGTTAAACCTAATCTACGGCAGCGGAAAGCTACTATCGGAGCAAACCTCAGCCTATGACGCCTTCACTGGCGCATATTGGGCTGAACAACAAGGCGCGTCAAGTCCCCGGTGTATCTTTGAGCCTTCCAGCACAGTTGAAGTATCATCATTAGTCTTGCTATCTCGACTCACTCAGTGCCCTTTTGCTGTCAAAGGTGGCGGCCATGCTGCTTTTGCTGGCGCATCGAGCATTGAAGGTGGTATCACCGTTTCAATAAAAAAATTCAATACTGTTACGGCGTCCAATAACAAGAGATATGCCAATGTCGGCCCTAGGAACTTGTGGGTCGATGTATATAACAAGCTTGAGAAGTCTGGGCTTAGGGTTGTTGGCGGTAGAGTGAGTTCAGCTATATCTCGTGTTGTGTTGTTTCACTAAAATCACCCTAGATGGCCCCAGTTGGTGTTCCTGGTCTCGTATTAGGTGGTGGTATCTCTTTTTTCTCTAACAAAATGGGATGGGCTTGCGACAACGTCGCTGCATACGAAGTCGTTACAGCCTCTAGTCTCGTAGTAACTGCAACCCCTACGACATTCCCTGACTTTTACTAGGCACTTCAGGGTGGCGGTGGGAACTTTGGCATAGTTACCAACTTCAAGCTTAACGCGTTCCCGCTTAGTCAAATGTAGGGCAGTCAACGTATCTTCACAGAAAACGACTTCACCGGCGTACTCAATGCTCTTTACAACTTTGCAGTTACTGGATCCTCCAAAGACACTGATGCTGCTGAGATTGTTGTAAGTATCCTCTACTTTTGGCGTTTGCATCGACAAGGTCTAACCACATACAATCCTTTGGTTTCACATCTAGTATTGGAAAATCGCCATAGTTCAAACACATTATGCTCAACCTATCGCTAATCCTCCTGTCTTAGACGATATCCGAGCCCTTTCGCCCGTGATGGACGACACAGAATTTGGCACGCTGGCCAATATGACCATGAAGATGAACGGCGGCAGGGCAGAGGAAGACCTCGGTAACCGCCAAACGATGTGGGATGTGTCTCTCAAAGTCGATCGCGAGCTTTACACATACCTCGTTGCTACCTTCTACATGCTTCTGCCCGAGATTCAAGCTGTCGAAGGCCTCTCGCCATATATATCCATCCAGGCTATTACTGAAGGCCAACTTAAAGGCATGCAGAAGAACGGTGGTAATGCGCTAGGTCTCGATGCCAGCAAGGGCCCTTATTTTGTCCTGAATATGAGCGCCTGGTGGAGTAAGGCCTCGGATGATACCGCTGTTCTCAAGTTCTTCTCAACCGTCATGAAGAAGATCAAGGCTTATGCGAAGAGCAATGACTTGGACAATGACTACATCTATATGAACTACGCGAGCGAGTTCGAAGACCCTATCGGAAGCTATGGATCGGCGAACGTCGCGAAGCTGATTGCTGTAAGCGAAAAATACGACCCTGTTCAGGTATTCCAGAAGCTTCACCCAGGTTACTTCAAGTTGGGTCAAGGAGCGCCAAATAAGAACATGCCATGACCATTTCCTCGCCAATAGTACTTTGGTAACAATTAACAAAATTCAATAAAAAAAATTCAACATATCCAAATATTCTCGATCCGTGTATGTTTTAAAGCGACCTATACAGCCAGACGCTGGAGTTCGACTTTGAGCCAAATCGGTACAATCGCAGAGGAAATACGATTCCACAGCTATTATCGTCAATCCACCAGCCCATGGTACTTTAACTCCCACCTCCATCTGTTGAAGTACATATACTCCACACGCTGTAGGATGGTATCATTCAATCTTTTTGCAACTCCAACACCATCTTCAACAATCCTCCTGTCTGCTTCACCACACTACCATCCTCGTTCTTCTCCAGCACAGCAGTAGGCACACGGAAAATTGCTTCTTCGGTGTTCAGCTCTTCGATCTGCCGCATAACGTTCTTGTCGTCTTCCATGGCACTGATGTGCTTCTTGAAAGTTGAGTACCAAGTGGGACTGGTAAAACGATGCACGATAGTCATCATACACAACGTATTCAAATTTCCAATCCTGGGGGTAAGACGCTTGCACTAAACGGAGGATCTATGAGGCTCTCGCTCTTTGCTTAGCTATGACATGACACCCAGTACCGATGATGTGCACATCCTACGCCGCAATGTTCCACCAATCTAATTCTTGCTGGTGGTTGCGCACACCTTCCGGATGCTTGTTTAGCAAGAGAATAACAAGGCGATATATCAGTTTCATTTTCGCTTCACGTGGTCTGTATTGCTACCGAACCTGGATACCTCAGCTCCTTGTACATACTACCACTAAGCCTATTCTAAATCACACTGATCTTTATAACATAAGTATTTCTGCTTTTCTTGCAATCACCAAGCCCACTGTGAGCCTTTTACGCGCCCTGAATGCGGCGACAGAGAGGTCGACCTCTCTCCAGGGTGTTGGGATCGCAGTTCAGTCGGTTGTCCTCGATGCAAGTCAACTGGGTGCCACCTGCACGATGTGATTAGCTTGAGCGCCCTATCCATGTTACTAGAGCGAGTGGAAAGCCTACAGTTGTTGATGTCATCGGGAACACATCGGCCGCTAACTCCATTCACAGTGCAGACATCCTGCTTCAAGCTGGTGTTTGCGACACAGCAAGCTCCCTCGGGCACAGGGCGGTTGTCGTTGGCGCCTTGAGGCCTGGCGGCCGTGAGGGCAGTTAGAACGATAACAATTGTGGAGATGGTGAGCTTCATTTTGGCGGTTGGGTTGGTTTGTTGTTTGGGGTATTGAGAAATCTCGGTGAGGGTTGTTTATATGGAGTGATTAATGATATCAGGAACCGACCAGCGGAAGAGAGAAGAGTAAAATATGAGCAAAGTAGAGAGTATTAGAGAAGACCGTGGTTGAGAATGCCCATGAGGTTATGGTTCGACGCGATATGAGGCACCTTTTATGCACATGGCCTCAGGATGTTGGTTGCTGGCTGCCTCGGCAAGAAAGACTCCATGATGCATTGCCTCCTTAGCCGCAACATTTGTATTGCATCTCCCACCTCCCATCCTGCGCAAAACTCCCACCGGTAGAAAATACACGAGACAAATACAAAACGATTCAAACGGCTGAAGCGGCCTAGAAATTAAGGTCACACGCTTGCATCGACCCTGGCGGAGACGGGCGCATGGAGGGAATGGATGGATACCTTGGCGCTCAGGCATCCTTGAGAGGAGGCACATCACGATACGCAAACATACACGAATGATGCTTCTATACGCTTTGCGAGGCGTTGGATTGATGGCGGGACGGGGGTGGAGGGATGAAACGGTTATGCTGTGGCTGGGGTGAAACATTAGCTTACGCGATTGTTGAAATTATACTGCACTTCCCGGATTCAAGAGGTTTAGTAATGAGTTTTGTTGCGGTTCCCGGTGCTTTGTTCAGATGACACCTGGGTAGTTGATTTTCGAGCTCGACTGCCTCCCAGCGTCAAGCATGTTTAGGCTTGGCAGGTGACAAAGGATTGCCTCCTCGTAGCAACTATTAGTATGGCTTAAATCTTGCCTTCTCTTTCTTGTCCTTGCGCCTCTTTTTCGCTGATCCGGCCCCTTCGTCAATCTCCATGCCGTTTTCTTCTGAGGGTTTCCAGGCGCGGATATGACCGTCTTCGCCGCATGTGTATGTTGTGCTTGACTGTGGAGATGGTTAGCCATAAGAGGTCGAATAGTAATGGAGAAGATATGCCTACATGGACATCAGTAAATGAATCGCGGACGATTTCCTCGCCGTGAGCGCCTGCAAAAGATGTGCTCTTCTCGAGATCGAAGCTATAGTCCAGAGGTCCATCGCTGCCCTTGTTGATCGGGATGAGGTTAAGATGGCTCGCGCTGCGATCAGTCAGCACCCTCTTATCACTCCAGCATAGTTTGGGGATAATGAACATACCTATGTTTTCCCGCAGCAACACAAGCTTGTTGTCCAACCCAAGCCAAATCAACCACATACTCACATCCCAAACCTTGTCTAACATCACCCCACACCTTCGGAGCTGGCTCCTCTTCCTCGTCCTTTTGGCTCTGCAGTGCGAAGAAACTCATAGTCTCATCTGTGCCAATCGCATAGATGTCAGTGCCGGGGTACATGAACCCTGCATGTGCAACAGCCGATCCATGATTAACAACTTGGTACAAAGCATCATCTTCATCGGCTTGAGCAGTGTCGAAAATGTTGATTAGGCCGTCCGTGCTAGATGATAGGAGCAGAGTTGGGTGAGAAGGATGCAGGGAAAGATTTGTCACGGTGTCGGTGTGGGATTCTATATAGGAGCGGAGAGGGGCTGATGGATTGCGCTGGTCCCTGATTTTGCTTTAGTAACGCTGGCGTTGATAGGGTAAATGTGGAGCGAGGTACCATATGTAGATTGGAGAGCTATTGGGACCATCTTCAGGGTTTTCTATACCAGCGGCAACGAAGTTTCTTTCAGCCTCGCATACCAACGCTGAGACGAGTTTGTGTGCTGCGCTGATCTATCAGCCTTCTATTCCTCGTGCTTCGCTGGACCAGCGCAAGTGCCGTTACTCACGGCTCTCGATTTCCAGAACTTTCTGCTTGCTTCTTTTGTCCCAGAACCTAATTAACCCATCTCTTCCTGCTGTTGCGACGGCATTGCTAGGAGCATCGTTTGCTCTCTCCAGACATGTTATATTTTCATTCGCGTTCGGAACCACTCCATCAGGCCGTAGTTCGGCGGTATGGAAGCGCAAAGAGTCGTCTGAAGATATAAAGGCTAGTTGATCGGTCACAGAGTAGGTAAGAGGATCTTGTCGTGGCGCTGTAGAAATGATTTTGTAAATGTACGAACCGGCTGAAAGCGCGGCGTCGGTGCTGAGCGTCTGTTTGAGGGGCGCCATTTGTAGTTACAGCCAATGCATGTCGGTGTTATTGCTGCAGGTATGGTGGATGGATGAAAGGGTTCACGTGATCGCGAAAGCACTGGGACGGGGTTGAAGGGGAAGAAAATTTGCAACCACGGCGCGTGGTAACGTTGCTTCGACCCAACCATGACCGGGTGTCATATGGCCTCGACGTCTGGCTTATCAAAACGACACGATGCAGCGAGACAGCGACAGGCATCACGCACAAACACAACATGTAGCCTTGATATGAAACTCGTGCAGCCATAGCCTTGGGCAACACAAGCGATTAATACAGGCAGTCCCTCTCCGATCCCTCCGATAGCCCCGTCTGCTGACATAACGCCAGCAGGCAAGATGAGCCGTCACTCCCGCAGTTCAGCACGTCAAGCGCTCCTTGCCGGCCATGTCGAGGTTCGTGGAGGAGAGGAAGTTGGCAGCGAGCACGCGAGAAAATATGCCGTGTCCGCAAAGTGCGTGACTAAGCCGCGTAGCGTAATGCTGCGCGGCTGATTGGGCGGGCGGGGGACCTCGGGCCATCGGGAAGATTTGGGCTGGCGGCATTGCGCATCATAGACGGCCGGCAACCACCACACGACTCCTGACAGCTCTGTCGATTGGCATCGGAGAAACTGCACAATGGCTTCTCAGCGCGTATTTCAGCTTGGTCTGCGACGGGCGGCCGCGCCTGGCCTGAGGGTACAGCCTGCGGGACGCATGGCCCAGCGGAGGTATGTCATAGCAGCATCAAGCTCTCCTCCACGTCCACCACGTCCACTCGCGTGCACATGTATGCTAACAATGTACAATGCAGACTCGCAGCAACCAAACACGCCTCACAGTCCGAGGCCGCCGAGATGCTCGCCAAACAGCGCATCAACCGCCCCGTCTCCCCCCACCTGTCCATCTACAGGCCGCAAATCACCTGGCTGGCCTCGTCGCTCAACCGAATCACCGGCATCACCCTCTCTGGCTCCCTCTACCTCTTCGGCATCGCCTACCTCATCGCCCCTTACACTGGATGGCACCTCGAGACGCAGTCGATGGTAGCCACAGTTGCTGCTTGGCCCGCGGCTGCAAAGGCGGGACTGAAGGCTTTCTTCGCTTTCCCCTTCTTCTTCCACAGCTTCAACGGCTTGAGGCATTTGGCCTGGGACCTGGGTATCGGATTCAAGAACCAGCAGGTCATCCGAACAGGATGGACCGCTGTTGGTTTGACCGTCGCCTGCAGCCTTTACTACACCTTCCTTGGATGAGCAGGGGTAGCACCAAGGTGGAGCGATTGAGGGGTTGACGAGAGACAAAGGGGACGAGCTGAAGAAGGAGGAGAGACAAATGGGGTAGGCTAGACAAGGAGATGAAGACACTAGAAGAGGAGGGATGCGTGAGATTTGGAGTGAAGCACGTCTCGGAAGGATAGCAAAGAGGTCGGGCAACATTTGTTCAAAGTCCATGCCAATTGAATGACACGAGTTCTTTCTTTGCAACCCCCCGCCAACCATGAATTGTGCTAAACGCAGTTGCTTCTATACTGCCAGAGCGAATGGCGGAAGTAGCCCCATCTAGGCCATGTGATGGGTCTTGATGAACGGCACTAGTATCTTAGTACCGTCTGGAAGACCCCAAACACAGCACCTAGCGCCAGTAAGCATTGGCAGTGTCTTGGTGAGAAATGAATGAGAAGAAGCGCGTCGCTTCGCACCCAAGGCGGCAAAGAAAGAGAGCGCTGCGCTTGGTCACTGACTGGCACATGACTACGCGTTAATTGGCGCGCAACCGTCCCGGCTGATTGCAGGTAACCTTGGAAGACAGTGAGAACGTGAAGCTCGCTATGAAGTGCACTCGGAGATGAGCTTTCGCAATGGACGACTCGCAAGTTCCTACAGTGCTTGGGGATCTTTTCTACGATGTGAGTACCCGTCTTCTTCGTCGCGTCTGAGATAGCGCGTCGCACCCCGGTCGCCGATCTCTCGAGTTGACTGACGCCACACCAAGGACCCATCTCAACTCTCCCAGGCCCTCAGGCAGCGGGCCTGCAGCGACAAGCCATTCCACTTCACCACATCGACTGGGAGTGACTGCTCAGGCACTCACGCTCCTTCCATCTTGGCCATAGCCCAGCACCCGGATTGCGCCTCCCTGCATCTGCCCGCTGCGCTTTCCCCGTTCAACCGCGCTCTTTCCCCACGACGCGCCGCGACCACAAAACATGTCAAACCCGCCTTGACTAAACATCACAGCGCGCCCACAACCACTGCCAACATAAAAGAAAGCGCGAGGGCATTCAAGATGCACCATAGTTTCAACATGATGGACGCGCCGGGAGACACTCAGCCGGATAGTCAGATGCTGAAGACATGGACGAGCGGCATATACACAAGCGAAGGCAGAGAGTTCAACGTCCCCAAACCGCTTTTCATTGAGCATTCGGACGACGACAATGGCGACGAACTGCCTACAGACGAGATGGATACAGTGGCGTCCAGTCAAGACCAGCACATGCCGACGCCTACGAGCCCTACCGTGATCGATGCCGACGACCATGCCGACGCGCAGAACAGCATGGCGCCTACAAGTCCTCTCAAATTCCAAACACCGGCATTGACAAATAGGAAGAGAGGCAGCTCCAGCTCAGCCATGCGGATCAATACCACACCCGCTACTGGTGCTTCACCCTCATTGTTCTTCCCAGCATTTGGCAACGGAGGTGATGGTGGAGCGCAGCATATCTCTCTCACACAAGCCTTCAATAACACGCAGGCGCCTACCTCGCCCGCTGTAGGCGGCCTCACTGAAGATGTCGTCTTTACACGCCCTTCGCCCAATTTCAGTCACTTGCGACACTCCAGTCCGATTCCTGCACACTCCAGCCCTACCAAAGACATGCGGCACGATACCCCAAAATCAGACCCCATCATGCGGTCATCCAGCGAGCCACGAGCCGGTTACGTTACCATGAAGCAATCACAAGAGAGGCGGAAGAACTCTGTAGGAGATGAGCATAGCATGGTTGTGGAGGAGGATAGCTGGCAAGAGCTTTCCAGGAAAGTGAAGGCGCAGAAGGCGAAGGAACATGCCCGCCGCCGGGCTGCCAGATCCTTATCAAACATCTCAATACCAACACCATTGGTGTCGCGATCTGGAAGGAAGCGCGTGGCACATGTCGGTTATCCATCGCCCGTCAAGTCGAAGGATTTACGAATCGGCGTGCACAGCGAACTCCACGATGACGACGACGACGACGACGAGACAATGGACGAGCAGTCGCAACTTTTTGTGCATGGAGTGAACGAGCACAATACCGAACAGTCTCCCGACGAGCCGTCACAGAACGCGACATATACCGCACGGACTGTAGTGAGACGCAATAGAAACGGCAATAGCGTACAAGTTCCCAAGACTTCTTCACACCCTCATCGCACCCCTTCGGGTCAGCCTTCACGAAATTCTACCCAGCAAGGAATTTCTTCTTCGCAGCCGCAACGCGAGTCTCAATCACGAAACTCAGAATCACAACAAACTCTACGAGAATCAAATCGACCGCATAGCAGCAAGGACTCAGTCGCTGTCATGGACTCGCAGCCAGATGCGACTGCAGACTTTGATAGTTTACCACGACCGAAATCGCTACGGTTCCCATCGTCACCATCTATGAACCAATATAGCATTCACCAGACTACCATGGCTACCAAGACCGGATATACAAGCCAGGTCATATCCTCATCAATGCCCCCAATGCCACCCAAATCTAGTCGGGATGAGGATGAAACCCCCGATAGTGAAGAGCGCGTACCTAGCAGCCCTCCACTCTTGGGACCCGACGACACAGAAGTCGAAGAAGGCGATCTGGAGTACGATGAGCATACCTATGACGAGTACGCAGAGGGAGCAGCTGAACGGGACACTGCGACACCAACCGTTGATGAAGACACAGTTATGGATGAGGACGAAGACTTACCGCTTGCAGAAGAAGAGCTCGAAGACGAGGCCACCACGGAGCATCATGGTGAAAATTCGGATGAGGGATTGGGTCTCGTCCAACTTGGCAAGGTGGATCTGGAGACCGAGCAGGAATCCTCAAAAACTTTTGTACAAGATCAAATTATGGATGATGTCTCCGATCGCGGCTCGTCACAGAGTAATGAGATTAGGGAGCCATGCAAACCACCGAGCATGCGACGTCAAAACACTGTTCCGGAGACCGACATGCTCGATGAGACACAGCCCTCCTTCTTTACAGACCAAATTCCTGCTGAAGCCGTGGAGGACACAGAAGCTTTTCAGACTGCACAAGAAGAGCATTTTGGATCTGAGTCAAACAAGCCGGCACCTGTCAGCTCAAGGGAAAACGGAAGTGATGCAATCCAGGGAGGTAACCGTATCCATTCTATCGATGATGTCTACAACCTCCCTGAGACACAACAGTCAGCAGCAGAGGAAGAAGTGGAGATGCCGCGACTGAGCGGTCTCGAGGATGATGATGATAATGCTTTCGTGGCTCCAACTTCCCCAGCTCCACAGTCAGCGAAAAGGCGCAAGGTTACATACACTGCGAAGCGCAAAACCTTTCGCAGTCCACCAAAAGCGACAACAGATACTGAATCACTTTCAGTTCCGCCCCCATCATCCCGTCTCGAACACATGCAGCAAACGCTTGAGAACACTTCGCCAACTGCGTCAGTACGCGCACAGGAAGATGAAGGCGCTCTTGTCGCCACGCGTGAAAGAGAAGCGGTACAAGCTCCATATAGACGAACAACGTCGCTGAAGTCAAAGGTCTTGCCAAAACCCAGCAATCTCAAGAAAGAGAGACAGGGTGCTCTCAAGCCGGTGTCCAGAGAACTCTTGCAGAGCTTGTCGTCACCAGTAAATTCACCGGCGAAATCAAAACCTCCTTTGGATGTTCGGATAAGCACTCCACTCACGCCTACAAAGTCTCGGGAAACGGTCGCCGATAAGCCTGCCGCCGATGTCGAGATGCTCGATGCTGATATGGAGCCAGACGAGCCTATTAGCTCTGTACTCCATTCAAGCAATGTCGAGAGACCGCTAGAAACTCTGTTGCAACGTGTCGTAACGCCACCAGGGGAAATTATCGTGCCAAACCGAGTCTTCGCGTCATGGCCAGGGAGTCATTATTACTCTGCCACATGCATTGGCCGCGCAACCGCCCGCCAGCTGCAAATACGCTACGACGACGGTAACATCACGTCGATGGATGCAGTTCATGTTCGGGCGTTGGATCTCCGTAAGGGTGATCATGTCAAGGTGGACGAGACTGGGATGAAGAAGAACACTTATGTTGTTGTCAGTTTCAAGGATAGGATCGACGACCTCAGTGGTGAAGAGTTTCCTACCACTGACCAACGCGGATACACGACTGTTGTTCTAGAGGAGCGACCCAGGGAGAGCTTACCGAGAGGTAAAGCAATGCAGCCAGCTGAGCACATCTCGGTACCCGTGCCTAGTATCTACCTGACAGCTGGACTTTGGAAGCGACTTCGCGATCGATCGTTCAGCTTCTCTCCACTCATCTCACCTGCCAAGTCGACTTGTCACATTGGCACTCCTATCGCCGATCCGCTTACAACACCGTCGTTCACACGACGAGGAACGGCAGTACCGTCGTTACTGAAGGATATCACTACGCGCGCAGCGTCTGTAGCATCTACCGCCCGGTCCGGCAGCGGTGTGTTTACAAACATGGCTTTTGTCCTGACTTCCACCGCGGCAGATGTGGATAAAGAGATCATTGCTAGACAGATCAAGAACAATGGCGGACAGGTCTTGGAACAAGGTTTTCACGAGCTGTTTGAAAGTGAGCTCACGGAAGCACCAACCTCGTCCCAGAGTCGTCGTAGGTCGGCCTCTACCATCGAGGGATCACTTGGCTTGGTGCTCAAGCATGCATACGAAGATCTGGGCTTCGTCGCCCTCATCTCGGACTCGCATTCTCGCAGCACCAAGTACATCCAAGCACTCGCGCTCAACGTTCCATGTCTTCATCTCCGCTGGATCCACGACTCACTCAACGCGTCTCGCGCCGCTCCTTTTATGCGATATCTTCTACCTGCTGGTGTTTCCAAATTTCTCGACCCGAATGGTGTTGTGCGGTCGCGCACAATGACGCCCTACGACCCCGCTAGCGAAGACGTCGCCTTCGCCCAAACCATTCAAGGCCGTGATCTCCTTTTCCAAGACCAGCATGTCCTCCTCATCACTGGCAAATCGAAAAAGGAAATCGAAAAACGACAGCCATTTATCTTTCTCTCTCGCGCTCTTGGCTCTGCTACTGTTGGTCGCTGCGCTGACCTCGTCGCTGCATCTGACATGCTTACCAACGGCAAGTGGAATTGGATATACGTGGATAACGGGGAAGGTGGTGTCGCTGAGGCTGCAGCTACTCTACTCGGTACCGAGAAGCCTGCTGCCAGTAGCAAAGTTAAGAAGAACAAGAAGAGGAAGAGGGATGATGCTGAAGCGCAAGAAGAGCTCGTCGTCAAGGGAGAAGTTGGTGGGAAAAAGATCAGGATTACTTGCGCGGAGTTTGTCATTCAGAGTTTGATCTTAGGCGCGCTCATCGAGGAATGAGCGTCTTTTCTTAGTCCGTTTGTTCTTGGGTATGGGTACGGCGTCGATGATACACGCCTGTAGCACGAAGTCATGCGCGCGAGGCGATTTTGGATTCACGTATCACCACCAGCTTGTTCTTTTTTTTTCCACTACACATAGCGTGGCGAAAGGCCAAGCTTCAGTTTCCTTTTCTTCGTCAATGTCAGCAATTCTCGCTCAGCTAGCGTAGCATACAGTGTGAGCGCTTTTGTCAGCCTCTCGGCATCGGGACATGCTGTAAATGTCTAAAATACCCACATCAGCATCCGTTATCTCCACACTCACATGAACGTGCTTTGTGGGGCTTTCCGCGTTGCACTCATCAGCATGGTGATGTCAGACTAACGTCTGGGCAGCATGCACGAGTAAGCGCGACAGGAGTGAGTTATGATGTTCAGTTTGTGAAGGCGCCGTCAAAGGGCCGAGTTGCGTACACGGCAGTTGTTGACGGTCAGATTATCTCTCGATCTGTGCAAGGAACTGTTGCGAGTGCCATGCAAGCTATTCCTGCGCGGCACTCATGTGGCAGTGCAGTGCTCATTTCGGACGTGAAATCTTTCAAAGAGCCCACAGGCGTGGATAGTTTACGCAGTCACGGTCTATCGAAGAGAGAACCCTTGTGTTGATCATGACGAGAGACGGAGCCAGGATGGAACGAGAGTCTGAGTAGGTCAGCATACCCCTCACTTCAAGTCATCATAACGTTAGATCCAGCGGCATGATGCGCATCCTCAGTTGATGTCGATGCATTACATGTCTACGAAGAAGCTGATTCTCAGCTTCGGACTCGAAAAGTTGAACCACGAGGGTAAAAGAATGCCAAGAGAAAAGCAAGGTAAGGAAGGGCATGGGCTCGGTCCCCCTCAACCTCCCACCCACTACAGTGGAAAGAAAAAAAAGAAACCCAGATCGGGAGACCGTCAACAAATAACATCCGCTCCGTCCGCTAAAGCACAGCCATCACATCTTCCACATGTACAGCTACCTCGCTAATCCATGTGGACACATGTCATCAGCTACGTTTGCGAGCTCACATGTGAAGAACAGATGGGTTGCATGCCCGTGTAGCGTAGGTAACTGAGCACCGCGCGTACTTTAACTTTCTCTCTTGCGTAACCGAGAGGGGGGGAGGGGGGAGGGGGAGGATTGCGCTTGCGACCCATCACCCGCACATATGCCGCTTTTGAAGCTATTCGAAAGCTTCCATGCTGGACCGCGATATCAACGCTGTTCCAGACGCTGGGGCGTAGAGTGTTCGATTATATCTCAAAGGGTGTTCAGATAGTGCGGAGCTTTCTCGACTTCTTTCGAACGGTGTTATCGTCGCGCTTGACGATTTGACAACTGATCAGACATCGCAGTGACTTCATCGCGATGTTCTGAATCCGGTAAATGAATGGGCGCCTGATCCGTACCCTGAGCGGTAGGAGTTACTCCCGTCTGGCTAGCAGTGACAGTAGTGACAGCCGTCGTGGAAGAAGGGTCTCGCCTTCGGATAGCCTACCGTGGCTAGCTGATTGGCTAGCGAGGAAGGAGGCTAGCGTAACCCTATTCCAAGAATTGCTCGTTGAAGGATTTGTGTAGAGGAAGGAGGGCCGGCATAGACGTAACTGTCGAAGCCATGGGCTTGTGAGCGCATTATTTGGTTACCACAAGTGGGTTCTCTCGAATCGTACATTGTCCTTCTCAACAGTCCGAGCAGCTAGCGGCATCTAAAGCCAAGTCCTCACACCGATCGACAACTGTGTAGACGTTATGGGCTTACCGAGCCTACTATGTAAGTGGAGAAATAACATGCTTTGCCGATGTGAGACACAATGTCTTGCATAAGATTTCATGCGCTGCTGACCCAAGGTTGGCCACACAGAAATAGACTTTGACGGATCGAAACTGAGACGGAATCCTGTTGCTTCACGAATCCTGTTGACAAATGGCCTGGCGACAGGTGTTGGTGTTGATGCAGCCACACGGTGCAGCAGGGTAGTGTGAGCCGAGAGCTAATGTTGCAATACCCACACCTCTGAAAGGTAATGCGCGGCTTCCATTAGTCGAGCATCGGCATTACCTGCGCCAAACCACATGCAGGAGTCACTATCGATGTGGTGGCTTTTAAATGCCGCCTCCTCCCCCTTGCGCAAGCCTTGGCGCAGGCGTCGCTGCGGCTCTCATGGCCCGCGGGGTAACTCGGTGTGCGGCGTGGGAGGCTAAAAAGTAAAGTAACTTTGAGAACGTCTGTAGAATGCCAATGGCAGTGATATCGCACTAAAGCGGCGTGGGAAGTGGCGTGTGAGTTTTGCGTGTGCCGTTCTTAAGATTATTCGGTCGGCTACTGCCGCGTGCGGTACTCTAGAATGTACTCCATTGTTGTCGTCTGGGTGGAAAGTAGGTAATTTCATGGAAATGACTCCGGGTTGTATGTAACTGCGCAAGAGGCTCCATATCAGGTAGCGACTGCGAACAGAGCTTTAGTTTTGAAGATTTATGCTCTTTCTGCTTGCTGCCCTACGAAGTGATGTTCTTTGACAACGTGTCGTCATTCGGGGGACACGGCTATATCGTGCACTAAAGTGAGCAGTCGCACACTGTCTACTTTCGATAAGCGATGTGCTTGATGATTGCCAATAGACCGGAGCGGATAAGAGCGCTTTGAGAGACAAGTGCGGAGTGCGGAGTGTACCTAAAGTTCAACTCCCATAATCTTATAAGACTGGGTTCGGCTGTGATTTGGACGGACATCGTACCAGATTCATTTAAGTAGATATTAAGGCCCACATCGATCCCAACGGGGAGGCTCTCTTTCACATGTCTGAATGTTGATCATGGAAGCGCCAAAGTGGTGCAATTCTTTACGCTGGACTGACACCTGATGGTTTTTGATCAGAAGTTTGGAATCGGTCCGATACTGCCGAGAAAACAATTGGTGGGAATCTGAGCTGGAGCTCTGAAACGGCCTCGGTAAGACACACAGTGTTGGCTCCGAGGTCCTCGCCTGCCTAAGCCCGTTGTGATCTTGGATCTTCGCGGGTGGACCAGGTTCATGGATCAAGGTCCTTGCGCAATCTATCTTCTGTGAAGGGTTAGTGGAAGGATGAAGGTTTGAGTGGGAACACCATCAAGCTGTCAACCTGTCCTGCTAGATGGCAGGTATAGGCGAGTGATATGCTTGCATGACGTAGTTCAGCATATAGGTAGACGCTTCCTCTCGACAAGCCGTAAATGAACGCGACACCGTATGGAAGAGAGTGTAGTAAGAAATATCGATTGCGTGGGTCTTGCTTCTCAACAAAGTAGAATAGCCAGAGTAGGCTCATATGAACCCAGTTTGCCGTTTCAACATAAGACGGGCAACCGGGTAATTCCAGGCTGGCGGAGAGGCTTCCTTCCCGATGTAACACAACCACACGTCCGAATCATTGAACGTATTCATAGAAGAGGATAATTGTGAACCGAGCGTAGTGGTGTCGTGGCATGTAGGCAGCATGCTTTACGAGAAAGCTCTTGTCTTCCAGAATCTCTCATCTTACATTTTTATGCATTAGAAAATCCTTCGCGGGTTTTCTTGAAACCCATCATGGGGGTTTAAATGATAGCGGTTGAACGGGTACAACTCAGTAAGTACGAGCTTCTTGTGGTGCTCTGATTGCCGTTGTGGGCACAAGCAAGCAAGGGTCATCTTTGAATCTGCAATTCGACAGATGTCAATGGTCGTTGGAGAAGCTGAAGTGTGTTGCTGCACGTCATACTTCGTGCATGCGTGTCGGCCTTCTAGCGCTTCCACAGATTGATTGCCATACTTCCTCAATGACAATGCAGGATCTGCAGTAAGGGTGCTTGTACTGAATTGATTTTGTGCTGATGAGAGGAAGATAACGAGGTAAAAACCCTTGATTGAGTATAGTGCACAACCGGGAAGCGTACGCACTTGCATATGTAAAGTGATGAGTGGACAGGTGCAGCATCGGCGATGAGTGGTGGATTGCAGCCCTGGGAATTCCACTTCAGAGCTACGACTTATCGGGCTAGTGTGGTGGACCCCTCCCCCGCTTTCCTCATTAGGCAAAGTTGTCAGAAAATATTTATTCGGAACCACTGAGACACGCAAAGCGCAAGCCGACAAGCAAAGATGGCAGGGCTAGACGAAGGTGCTATAGACGACGTCTTGTACCTGGCGCGAGCCAACGAAGCAGCTGAGCTCGATTCGTATGTTTCCGAACTATCCACACAGACGAAACGATCGAAAGCCGAACTGTTCACTGCAGCTATCGACCCATATTCGAAGAACAGCGCACTGCACTATGCTGCAGCTAATGGTCACAACGGTCATTTTTCCAGATATCCATGATACAAACAAATCTAACTTCTGGCGTAGACATCATCAAGCTGCTTCTCTCGACCAGCGCCGAGAAACCTAAACCAGCATTCCTAAACGCGACCAACGAAGCAGGCAACACCCCCCTCCACTGGGCTGCGTTGAACGGCCATTTCGAGAGCGTAAAACTTCTCATACAGGCCGGTGCCGATGTCACGATCATCAACCGAGCAGGCCACGATGCGGTCTATGAGGCAGAGATCAATGATAAGAACGATATAGTAGATTGGCTGCTTGGAGCCGTGGAAGAACTGGAGAAGGGCATTGGACAGACTGGCGAAGCGGAAGCGGAAGCGGAAGCTGGAGAGAACGCGGACGAGAGCATGGATGATGCAGACGCAGAAGCGGAGCATGTCCAAGGCAGCATTGCATCAGCGCAAGGGACCGCAACTGGATCGGCGGTGGAAGACGTCCGGAAGCAGATGGCGGACCTGAGTGCCCAGGATGTCGCGTCGAAGGGTGGCTGAAGCACCCGCACTGTTGGCCGTAATATACATATATTGCTGACGGCCTGCGGCTGCAAGGA
Source organism: Alternaria gansuensis (assembly GCA_009289805.1). Taxonomy (NCBI): domain Eukaryota; kingdom Fungi; phylum Ascomycota; class Dothideomycetes; order Pleosporales; family Pleosporaceae; genus Alternaria; species Alternaria gansuensis. The sequence continues at coordinate 156,466 of WBOK01000070.1, forward strand.
ACCGTATCTGCCCCTGATGACGTTGGGTTCACGGCAAAGACAAATCCACGTGGCGCGGATTTGCACAAGATAGCGCCCATTACAAAGGCAAAGTCTTGAGTGCTGAACATGGCGCACAAAGGGGAAGGTACCTGGTTAGTGAACAGGGCAACAGAACTGCCATTGTATCTATGGGTTGTGCACTGAAGAGTTTAAAGTGTCTTCTAGCTTCCAGCGATAGGTACGAGCAAAAGAGGTTTGCCCCTGCTAGTAATACCGCATATATACAGATGACTAGTCAAAAAGTGGACCAGCTGTCATTATTGATCATCCGCTCGAGTACATGATGAGCGCTCATCGTGTCCGGGTGAAACTTGTGTAGTTCATACCACGGCGCTGACGAACAGCCAAGACGTGCAGTCCCATCATGCTACAATATCTCACCCAAAAGTACCAGAACAAGCGTGAGATGCTACCTTGACAAGATAGACGTGCAGTCCTCAATTCAAGGCTATGTCCCATATCTAGCTGGCATTAGTGGGGGTTTTGAAACTTCACTGTCTTTTCTTAGTCTTACCGCCCACACGCTCAGTCGCGAAGCCAGGCCCTGCGCTTCGCTTCCTTTGCAGCTCGGCGCTTCTCGTTGAACTCCTTAAGCTGCTTCTTACTGAGGGGCTGGGCGCGACGCTCTGCTTTAAGACTGCGTCCATCATGGCTATTGGCGGCAGCATCAACGTCGAAGAAGGCATTCATCTGGCGACGGCTCTTGTTCTCATCGTTGTGCATCTCAGGACCTTGACCAGCTTGTTGCTGTTTGCCGTTAAAACGGTTGAACTGAGCAGTTGTGATGTAGTCATGGCCAGGACCGTGCGCGTTACGAGCGGCGAAAGCTGCTGCTGCGGTAGCATGCTCTGTATCCTCTTCCTCCTTTTCTGCCTCCTTGGCATAATCGGCGTTAGGGTCGAAACTGCCATGAATCTTCGGGTTATATCCACCCCATTTGCGCTTGGGTGGAGAGCTGGTACCCGGAGCGCCAGAGCTTGATGACAATGCAGCGACACCACCGTAAGAATTTCTGTGGAGTGCACGTATTAGGCTGGGAAGGACATAAAAAGAAGATGATAGTTAGCAAACCTGTCGTAGCCATAGCCATTGTTGGAAGCGGTCGGGACGCGCGGGTTCTCCCACTGCGAGACGCCGGTCTTGTAATTGAAGTAATACCATGCGCCAGCGTTGTGTTCCCACCTAGGCTCCCAGCCGTCGTCCTCTGCGTCTGGGACGGGCTCATCGGGGAGGGGGGGCGCGCCAGCGTCGTAAGGCAGCGGAGCAGACGAACTCGACCCGTAGCTGGCTTCCCGATTGACGGGCTTGACGTCTGCGACTTCCGGGGTGCTTGGGCGGCGGTCGCCTGGCTGCGTGGTGGCAGCGGGTGACGGCTTGCGCGCCAGATCTTTGTCGCCGTGCTCAGTAGCCATGTAGCAAAATTTTCTGTGCACTTATAGATGTTAGAAAAAATGCGCCTGGATTAGAGATTCGCTGCATGCACGTGGTCGCAAAAAGGTTTGCGGCAAAGCTGACAACGGTGGTGGTGGTGGTGTTGTTGTTGTGACAGCCGACTTGGTCCACCTGCACAAAGAAGTTCAGGCCTGGCTTGGCACGACGCTAGCTGCGTAAGCAGACGTTAGCGTGCATGTGATCTGGGCACTTGATACCGGCACCACTGATACCCCATCATTTGCACTGACTCGCAAGCCGCTTCGCTTCGGTCCAGCTCAACGGCGATCCACTTGTGCCTGCGCGTTGGTCCTTGTCAGTTCCCGACCGCTCGCCCGATGCCTAGGTCCTTTGACTCAATAATCAACACGGGCGGTACGAAAGCATTGTGGGCGTCGTCGCCGACAGCGGGACACGACAGTCGATCCTGGATAGTCGTTACAGCAGCCTCGACTGCACGGCAAGCACTCTATCTACATATACCTGCTCGATTACTGAGCCGAAAAATGCAAAGGGGCAATCTTATGTCAAGCCACCATGCCATCCGGAGAAAGCCCTTATTATATGGAGCAGACGCCCGAAACTGCGCATGGACTCGGGAGCCGCAATTAAAGAAACCGACCGCTATGCCTGGAGCCGTTCGGCGCGGGCCAAGTTGGCTTCATGCAAGCAAGGCCAGAGGCGTTAGGGGATCCGGGACGTAAGAGGATCGAGATGGGCTCAATCGCCCGCTCAACGGCCGTGAGCGCGTTCCGATCGGATTCTAGTGCCGCTTTAGTCAGGGTTTTCGGCGTCTTTTTAGCTGACGACAACGGCATCGCCCGTGTCAGCATTTGGCATCAGCCAGTCCAATGTTGAGCGAGGACAAAAGGCTTCTCGTTGGCGATGTAGGGCCGGCCGCCGGGACACCTGTCTTCTTATTCGCATTGTTGACGACGGCATATTTGCCCTCTTTTCTCCTGCAGCGAGAGGCGTCATTTATCATGGCTGCACGTCTTAGCTGCTTCAAATCCTTGGCCTCAATCTAACTGAAGCTTATTGGACGGAACCGCTCCAGAACTTACCGCAAGGTCCCAGAGTTTCGCGGCAAAATAGCAAGGACACGTTCGCTGCATTCCGAGCCCACGCTGCATGATCTGCACAGGTCATTAGCGGGTTAGCTGCGGTTGGCCAGCTGCCAGTTGGTACGATCTGGGGCTCACATTGCCCACGCGCCATCCACGACTGCAGTAACGTGCATCAGTCTGCATCAGACGCAGCACGCTATCTAGCCCGCAGAAGGCGGTCGACTCGATATCTGCAGCCAATATTCCGGCTGGCTTGCTCCATACCCTGGCTGGTTCCAGCATTTTCGGGTCTCAAACAACAAAGGCTCCACGACCATGTCCCTGGCGGTCCGTCACTGCACGCCACTGGAATAATCGCTGACCTACTTGGACGCCGCGGTCGCTCCTCCTTGAAGCCTGTTTTTACAAGGGCCTCCTGGTAAGCTATTGACTGGCTGAGCACGGGGTCCCGCAGTTGTCCGCCCACCCTCCACTTTTGCTACCCGGGCATTACTATACTTATTGCTATTATCCTTTGCTTTACGTTCAAGCAATCCAAGCAGTTCTCGCTGCGTGTTCAGTGTCAATTGCGTCCAAAAGGTGCGTCCGCGCCGCAAATCACAATCCCTGCATCTGTAAGTTCTTCCCGTGTCGCCCCTACATATGCTCTTACATGCACTGTTGCTTTGTGCTTCGGTTGCGGTTCATAAGGAACCGGAAGAGTGGTGCTCAGTCGTCAGACGTCAGCCCTGCACGGACTGTTGATTCTTTGGTCTATTTTCTAGACTGTACTATGTAATAGCTCGCAGCGGACATCCCAGTCCAGGCCAGACGTTTCTGTTCGTTGGCCACCTTTCTGATTTTCTCACGTACCTTTTCTGTACAGTTAAGTTGACCACTAGCTGATGCCGTGGTTGCACCAGTGTCAAGCCCTGAGCAGTGCCTGGATCCCTTGAGCATCCCAGGCAGTTTATAGCTCCTGCTACTCTATATTCCCTCATGTGGTCGGTCAACGGGGTGTACCGTGGAAATCATCGCACTTCAAGCGCCGAACTTCGAAACGCATCTCTCCTGCTATGCTACTCAACATGAGTCGTCCCCCCAGCATACCCTCACATTCAGGTCCTCCGCCGTCCTACAGCCCTTACCCGCCACACCATGCTTCATCGTCTCGACCGGAAATTATTGCCCCCGCCCAGCACATCCGACCTAGAGATTCCAGTGGAAGTCATAATAATGCGCAACAGTTACCAAGTCTTCGCACACTTTTGGAACCAGAGCTACTCGACAAGAAGTCGTCTGATCCATGGTTGAGAGCAGGTGGCGCTCCGGTACTTTACAACCATTGCGGGCGTTATGGGTCTTCTAGTCCGACATTGAAGAGACGGTATGAATATGATAGTTACTTCCATGGCCAACTCGAGCATGATGCTATCGCTTCTCAAACATCCTACCACCATCGTCAAACTTTGTCAACCACAAACGCTACCCCATCCACCACTTCTTCGACGCCAGGCTCTGGGTTTGGTGTTGGTCGAGTAGATCTCCAACAGCGTGAAGGTTTCACCCATCCTCCACAGCATGACCTAGCAGGCAATGGGCACCGGCAGATGTCGCTCATGTCTGATACAACGGGAACGATGACAACCCATTCTGGTCAGCAAGAATTAGGGTTTGATCCTAGTAGGCCTGTTAGAATGAGACGACTGGAAGGCTCTTCGCGGGCTCCAGTACGATCGTCGCGTTGTGTAGGACAGCGCGATATACCAGGCGAAGGCTCATGCTATGTCTACGAGGACGGCACCTATTGCCGGGCTATAATAGACGGTGAAGTCGTCAATCCCTCATGGGGTATCACAAAAGCCGGCAAACCTCGAAAGCGACTTGCGCAAGCTTGCCTGACCTGCCGAGAGAAGAAGATCAAGTGCGAGCCCGGATATCCAAAGTGCCACCAATGCTCCAAGTCACAAAGGGTGTGCAGAGGGTAAGTGGCTTTCCCTATTCGGCACTTTCTTTCTTTCTATTCTCATTGGAGGATGTGGAGCGCATGGACTTAACTGGCCCGTCATGCTCTATGGACCAGACAAGACTGTACTTGTATTGTAAAATGACAAATACTAAGGAACGGCAGTGGCTTTAACCAAAGCAATGCATCCGGTGAGACTTCACCGTCGAATTCCGCTCCGCTATTTAAGAACCCGTCGTCCGAAGTGTTGAGTCCTGCAGCAAGCTCAGACAGAAACAAAGCTCCTGGAGAGCCGCGAGACTCATCAAGAAAGGTTGATACTTGGAACGCCGCAACCCCTTTCAGACCTCGAAAACTCCGCTCCAATACTGCTACAGACCCGAGAGACATGTCGGTACAGTCATACGAGTCGGATTGGAGCGGCTCCGCAAACGACCAGGTCTTAGACGATCCTGAGCGTGGCTCTTATTCTGACCAACTCGGCCTACAATGGGAACAGGATCCTTTCGACACAGACCCGGGGCTTACCATGCATCTGTTGGACCTTTATTTCATTCACGCTGGTCGCGCAACCTATGGCATGTTTCCTCGTCGACCTTTCCTCGCATGGGTAGAAAGCAACCGCGACAAGAATCACGACCATTTGATGCTTCTATACTCTGTTCTTGCCATGGGCTCTCTATTTCTGGCTGATGGGGATAGGCGAGCTTTGGGAAGGAAGTTTGCTTCTGTCGCCTCACATGCAGCAGAAAAGCGATTCGGCAAGTTCAGTCTACAGTTGTGCCAGACCCGACTAATGCTTGCGCTCTATCATTTCGCTCGGGGCAAATCTCGGGAAGCGTGGGACTACTGTGGTGCTGGTTTGCGAGCACTCAGTGCACTGAAACTGAACTCTGAAGAAGGTGTCAAGGAGCTGGCCGATAGCAGAGCCGACCTGGACTATGGATTTGATCGTCAAACCTACGTAGAATGCTGCCGCCGAACCTTTTGGTGTGGACTCCTGATGGATGTAAGTCACGACGTCGTAAATACCCCAACATCCGTTGACACGTTACATCAACAGCTATACAATGGCTTCTTTGGAGGGACTCTTTTTGTCATCAACCTGGAGGATGCCTTCGTTCAACTCCCTTGCCTGGATAACATGTACGATGCAGCAACACCATGCGACGCACCATTCTTCGACGATGAGCTTTTGAGTGAAAGCAATACTCCCCGCTCTGTTCTGGGGCATATGGCGCACCTATGCCTGATATCGACACTATGGGGTGAGGTGCTTACCTTCACTAGCCGAGCTGCGCGCCGACCAGACAGTGCCTATGAACGACATTATGACACCTTCTATACAAAGATGAACAAAAAGCTGGACGTATGGCACGCTATGTTGCCAGAGAAGCTTCATTACACCCCACAGAATCTCGACAGTAGCATTGCTGATGGCCATGCTGGCACCTTTTTGTCAATACACGCTTTGTATTACGCTACGATCATCCGACTCAATCGCCAAGTGAGAGTCAGCGTATTGCCGTCAGACAAGATACGCCGAAATCTGGAGCGAGCACTGCGTATGGCGTCTAATTTCCTATTGATGATGCTTTCAGTGGCTCCTGTTAACCGCCAACGGCGTCTTCCACCCACTGCTGCACCAGAATTCTCTTTCTCGACACCTTTCCCAGGATATGCGCTCTTGCTTTCGGTTGACGTGTTGACCTCTGCGGGGCTCGTCTCGTTACTGCCAACCTTCATCGAGACCCTCAATACGACACTCACGTGCATCGACGAGTTGGCGGGCTCTTGGGCGTCTGTAAAGACGCAGCAGAAGACGATCTCAAACCGAATCAAGCAGTTGACGGACATTACTGCACAGGAAGGCCAAGGCAAAAGGAATGGAAATTACGGGAACTTCTGGAGGATCAGCAACAGTCTTGAGACGGCATTCGGAAACGATGATGCGCTATATAAGACCGAAGATCAATTGCTTTTCAGCGTTGTTGATCAGCTCACGGGGCAGTGACTGTCTGCCTCATATCAACTCGCTATGCGACGAATAGAATCGCGAGTTATGCCTCGGTTGTTCAACAACATCAAGTGTGCATGCACTGATCATGTTTGCACAACCTAGGCCCGATCCCTTTAACTATCTCCATCTGGTCGACGTGCGTAGCACAAGCGCGATTCCGCATTAAGAGAAACATGGATCTGCATGAATAGAAGAGCTATTCAATTGTTTACCACGTACCTGGTGTGTATTCAGGCATGAGCGATAACCGCATGGCACATTACAAATCCGCCATGGCTGCAAAATTACGACTTTTTTGTACTAACTAGTATTAATTTAAAAAAAAAATTATAACGGAAGCTTGGGTGTTGGTAGTGACTTCGGTCCATATTCGGGGTTTGCAAAATGTTTTTTCTCGTCTTCACAATACAACTCTCGGGCATTGTATCATGGAGCGGTTTGTACTATTCCCGCATGCTAAAACACGTACGGATAATGATTAGCCATTTTCATCAACCAAGGAGAGAAGTACTCAGGCTTGCGGCCTCTTCGAAAACCATCTCTAGAAATATCATTGATTTGCAGATTTCCCTGCCTACCAGGACCGAGAAGGTATGTCCGCCTCATTTATCGTGAGACAGCATGATCGAGCTTTGCTGCAGTACACCCTCACACAGCACGTTCACCTTCTCCCACTGTGCGGGAAATGCGTACCCGTACCTTGCACCTCGGGTACTACACTTACGCCGTGACCGCAATAAGCAAATAACAAGACTTGGTTGAGTCATGCGGAGACGCGGGAGTTTCCAAGTCAAGTTCTCTAAGAAAAGGCTCAATGGACCATTTGTGTGACCCACGACTTGACGTCTCTTGTCCTTTTCTTTGATAAATGGTCCAAGCCACCACGGGGACGAATTTAGTCCACACCATCAACCCAACACGAGCAGACGAAATCGGTCAGATGCAAAACGTTCAGGGATCCAAGTCTGAAAATTGACCGGTTGAGTTATATACAGTAAGGAGGCAATTATGATGATATCACACGCACTCAACTACCGATCGTCCTTGGTACCGACGTGCACTGCCCAGGCCTGTGGCACTGAAGCCGCGATGCATGCGGGGTGATCACATAACTACCTATATGATGTTTCCTGTGAGCTACCGATGATTTGGGTACGAAAGAGTAAGAAGCAAGTATTGCGCCCCCGTTCAGGGAGGCATAGCTAGCAAAAGTCCATGACTACATGATTACCGATAGGGCGGGCAAGTACCGGCGCGCTGTTCATAGGCGGAAACGTCATCCTTCGGCTGATAGCCCATAGTTAAAAGGTTGGCGTACCAACTCCCGCTTTATGGTAGACTGTCGGCATCTGCCAGCGCACTCGCGCGAACAAGCAAGTAAGCTCATCGTCTCCTCTTTTTCCGAATTGGAGAAGCAAAACACCGTAGCTTGAAGAGATCGAAAAGGGGCTTTTCTATTTTTTTATTTTTTTTGGCAAATCAGATTATTGCGTAATGACAACTTCTAGTAGGCAGCCACCATGAGTTTGACCACTAATCAGATAGGCCAACTTTGAGTCCCAAACTTTCATTCTAGCTCGACACCGTCCTTACTAATACAAGACATGGTTAACACGAAAGATACTTGGTTCCAAATCGTGCTTCAGCCAAACATGCTACCACCTGAGCGTTCTTTGCCCTTTGCAATCACACCTTGAATGAACATCGCTGGTCCCGGGGTGCTAGTGAGCTCCGCACTAACATTCATGTAGTGCTCTTCGAATGTCTTCCATAGTTTGTTGTCATCTTTGCTGGTGGCGTTAGGACGGGGGTAGTAGGGGTCATTGAACCAGAATCCCTCAACCAATTTCTTCATGCCAGCTGTGTCATGGCTGAAGCGCTTGCACTGGTTGAAGTCCAAAAGCCAAATGGATATGGTACGATGCTCAAAGTCGCAAGAGAACATCTTTGCTGCTGTATCTTTGTTCGCTGTGAGCAAATCTTCTGCACTCGGTTTTCCAGTAAATTGAGGAGTGCCGCCCAGAACAAACTCTACGTCGTTGGCATCTACACCAGCCTTCCAGTGAAGGAAGGCTAGAGCTCTTGCCATGGTCATAGCAAAGAAACTCGTGTCGAGACCAAGACGCTCCATCTCATCGACGTGGAGGGCGAAGTTGCGAAGTCGAACATTCCTTGCTTCCATTTTACGCGAATCGTTACGCCTGCCCAGATATAGTCGAACCAGGCAATTGTTATTCTCGGTTCGCTTGAGAAATTCGGTCTTAATGTCCTTGATTGCCTTTGGACATAGTGCATCGACGATGGCTTCGCGCACTGGAAGGGAAAGGGGGTATATACGTTCGGATACGAGGCCGTAGTTGGGAGTTTTCACATTCTGAGGGAAAAGAGCGGCCTTTGTATCCCAGAAATGTGTACTCTTGGGGCCAACCCATGCTGCAACAAAAGGAACATGGATGTCATCGCGGATGGACGCGAAAGCAGCGAAAGTATCATACACCAATTTGTGCATCTGGAGATCGGCAAAGAGCTCATCTTCCTTGGCCGTGGAATTGGGCAGTTTGATGACCACAGTAGTGCCTTGCAGTGCGAAGACTGTGCCACACTGGCCTTGGCCGATGTTGGTGAAGTATTGCTGAGCCGCATCATCGCGTGCACGTTGGTTTGCTTCAGCGAGAGAGGCGTTCGTTGATATGGCCGAGCCTGTGGAAAGCATATGTCGAAGGATGACCTCCGGAGATGTTTTAAGTAGATCCTCATCAGTGAGAACGAACCACTCTTTTGTGGCGCCGTATGTGCTGAGGATCAAACTCTTGAGTGGATCTGATATTGACAACTCGGAAGTTGTGGACTCGTCAGCAAGGTTGTTTCTGCAGTGGTCGGACATGGTTCAAACGGATATCCAAGTAGGTGTAACAAGTGTGTGAGGTAGAGTAGGATGATGAAAACTGCTGGACAAAAAAACTTTATTTATAGCCAGTACAGTATGACTTTAGAATCTGTGAACCATGGCTCGCCTTGGTCCTAAACACACATTCACATCCGCCGCCAATTAGGCCAATCTATTTGACGTCGTTTGCCACGCAAACACTGGTACTGCGATAACGCGTAGTTTACCACTTTAGGCGACTCGATCAAAAGTCCCAACTGCTGATTAACTCGTCAACACATCACCGATATCTTGACCAGTAAGAATGAATCAACCAAAATTTCTACGCTGCCAGTCATCCTCATTAGTCCTAAAAAATGAAATAAAAGGGCATAACGTTTGCAATAATCATGTTTCAACGGTATCGTGCGCAAGTCTATATCACTCCTTTATAACGATCAAGTTAAACTATAGATTGTTATCAGCTTTGAACTTGTCCCAAGCCTCGTTCAGTGTGGCAAAGACAGCCGCACTAATCATCTTCTGCTCCGTAGTTGCCGTTTGAGATATCTGTAACAGTCGACACATTAGCAATCCATCATCTTGAATGAACCTTCGGGGATTTCTTGCGGTTCCAAATGTTGTTGTTGTTTTTTGTTCCTAAAATAAAAAAGAGGAGAGCATACCTTGTCAGGATGAACTTTAGCAATAGCCTTCATATAGATAATCTTGACCTTATTCGGCATGACCAGATCGCCCATGTTGACCTTCTTCCATCCGGCATCTTCCCAAAGCACTTTATCCAAACTACCTAGTAAAGCACGCAGGTTATCTGACTTGGTGCCCTTCCAAGCAATGAGTTTGGCGTCGACTTGGTCGGTAAGGGCGAATTTTTCATCGTCTGCGCGTTCGGCTGCGGCATTGGCGGCTTTCATGCGCTTGACGGCTTCGGAGTCGTTGGCGGGACCGCCACCACCGAGGTCTGACATGGCAGAGGGTCTGGGAGCAGCGGGCTTGCGGGCTGGAAGTGGGCGTTTGGTGGCTGCTGGAGCACTGTTATTGTCACTGTTTGCGGCTTTCTCGCAGCGGTTGCGACCGGAGATGGCAATGGCGCCGCCTACACCGTTCTGAACGGCCTCTTTCCACACGCCATGTGCATCTGCCCACTTCTCCATGTTCTCGAGTGCCTCGGCTTTTCGCATGAGAGCTTTTCCGTAAAACTCCTTCATGTCTTTTTCGCCTTCCAATCCACCTGTAGCAATCTTCTCGCCTTCTCCTCTCGACACGCCGATTATAGCCAAAGCTGCGTCGGCATCAGCAATCGCTGCTTTCGGATCACCGACTTTGATGTTGGTGACTGCGCGATTGCAGAGTACAACGATTGTCACAGGGTGTGTTTTTGGAAGAGGGGTGAGTGCAGAAGAATAGGCGGAATGGGCAGCGGAGTAGTCTCCACGTTTGAAAGCCTCTGATCCTCTCTGCCGGTCAGCGGACGATAAACTGAGAGCAGAAGACGAAACTGGGGGTATCTGTCGCGGTGGTGCTTTCGGTCTGGGTGGGGCTGGCGAAGGGGCTGGGCTTCGAGCCTTTGATGTTGTTGCTTGAAGAAACGGATTCTTGGAGTGAGCTGGCGTTGGTTGGCGTGAAGACTGCTTTGGAAGTGTAGGGTCTGGAGAGAAGAGATCTACTTGTGGCCCAGGTTGCGGTGTAGCCTTCTTCCGGCGGGCAGGGCTAATATATACTTGGGAGCTCTGTTCTTCTACCTCCTGGCGGGTCAGTCGCGTTGCTGGTCGTTTATCCAAACTTGATGGTTGCTGCCGCTGTGATGGCGACTGAGACGACATGCGGTCTGGCTGGCCGTTTCGTCCGGTTTCTTTCTCTCTTCTTTGGCGTACAGGTAGCGGTTCAGCTTGTTGACGCATCTCGCTCGTCCTGGACGGCTTAGTGGGACGGCCACCAGCTTCCAGCATCATGGCCTCGTCTGTAGCTGATTGCTCAGTCTTTTGTTGTCGACTTGAGCGAGGAGCAGCTTCCGCAGCCTGGGCGTCTCTCATCCACTTGGGCATATTGGGGTCGCCCTCTTGCTGGAAATCGGCCATGGCCTTCTGTACTTGTTTGCGACCCGTCTTCCATAAAGAATTTGCTGATTTGAAGAGGTTGTTGCCAATTTCTGAAGCCATCTGGGTTACATCCTTCTCTTGACCTTCTTGCCTACGTTGACCGGACTGACTTCGTGCTTCGTCGTCTTGCATCCATGCGGGTCTCGAACCGCTTGCCCGTGGTTCTCTCGACGATTCTCGTCCGTTGGGCCTGCTGTTTCCCCGCCTGGGGCGCTCGTCAAACTCATCGGGCTCTTGGCGTAACCTGTTCTGGCTCTGCGAATGTGTTTTCTGTTTCGCCTCGGCATGCGCTTGGTTCAGCAGCCATCCCACAGCAGCCTGCACGTCCAGCCCAGAATCAGTAGTCGCTAGTGCAATCGCTGATGTTTCAGCTGGGAATCCCATGTCTACTAGCTCAGTAACAGCTTTGTCATGTGCGTTTTCGGGACCTGGAGAAGCTCGTCGGCGTGCCTGCAAAGGTTCCTCTGCGGGTGCTGGCCGAGGCTCTTCCTGATGCTGGAACTCCGAAACAGGTTTCCCTAACAAACCTAGTATATCGTCGTCGGCGTCGTTGATTGGAGGTGGCGGAGCAGGCGATGTCGACTTCTGCGCCATTTGCTTAAGACCGAACATATCGTCATCGTCGTCCAGAAGCGTATTGTTACCGGAAGAGGATTGTGGTAGTGGTGTGTTGCCTCGGGAGACATTCGCGCTGTAAGCAGGTGTGCTTCTGCCGCTGCCTTGGTCTGGCTTGGGAAAGTGACTTGAGCTGTCTACGGGAGCTGCCGAGTTGAAGGCTGCGAGGAGGTCAGCCTCGCTGGGTGAAGAGACGTCAGGCCGCCTCGAAGTGGTGTCGAGGCCTGCGAAGGGCTTGTTGATGGTTTTGGACAGGCTATGGTTGGTAAATGGATTGTTCGAAGGACGTGGGGCACCAAATGCTGCAGGCTCTGGTGTGCTCTTCCCACTTCCTAACGTATCCCAATGGGTCGAATCAGCACCTCCGAAGGTAGTATCCCATTGCTTCCTCTTCTCTGCCTCTTGCCTTGCCTTCTCATCCTGTAGCTGTTTCTGTCGTTCCTGTAGCGAGAGGCTGCTCGTCGGGGCTTTGGACTTGTTGGACACGAGACCAGTGAAGCTATCGTTTGCGGAAGTTGCTGGTTTCGAGGGCTGCTTGAACTGCTGAACACCCCCAGGGCCAGATTGTTGCGTGGAGAGCGTGGAGAGGGGCGTGGATCGACCGGACAACTGAGGCGCGGGGCTCTGGTGGAAGGGTGGGAAGGCCGCGGGGGTGTTGGCTGTCTTTTTGGCGGGCTGTGACCAGTCAAGGCCGGCTAGATCATCCATTGTATTCGGTATGCTGTTGGAGACGTTTCAAAAGAGTGTGGAATGGAAATCATGTCATTATTGCGAGTTGGTTGGTAAATGTCGATACGAGCTGTTATTGACCGCTTCACGATAAGTCGGTCGCGCTTCCGCTTGCTCGCTTCGCGCCACAGGCCACAGCCACAGGCCATTGCACACAGCCACAGCACGTGACACACACAGGGTCCACGAGCGCCTTTCTACCTAGGTACCTAGCATGCCTACGTGGTATCCACAGTCACCTCTACCGAAATCTTAGAATACGCGAATACGGTACGATCAAATTGTACAAACCTCGAAAGCCTCACTTCTGCTGCATAATCTAGAAAGAAAGCTCGACATTGTAGCAAGGGCAAGAAGAGCCGACAGGTGTCGCATGTAAAGTGCTACAGTGCCCCATCTTCGCAGCTCCCGCAGGCACGGACTATAACTCGGATCCGGAGCTACCAGCCGTTCCTGAACCACATGGTTGCGTCGGTACCTTGCAACGCATTGGTGCGAGCAGTTCCTCCGAGCTGACCAACCGCTCCGTATCGATTGCTTGGGTAAACAAAAGGTAAACAAGCGGCCGAGGATTGTAATTACGGAGTCGGGCAACTGGCACGAATAGGGTGTGCTTATCCGGATCCACAGCTGTCAGGTTAAGATGCGGTCAGTGGGCTTTGTCGAACCGCGATCGCGGAGATGGTGGCAGTAGCACGTCCTGGCGCAAGCGGACTGTCCCGACATACGCGACCCCTGAAGGTCAACGCAAAGCTTTGCAAGGCTCTCTACCCAACCGCACCGAATCAACATGATTTGGCTCCGTGGTGTCACATCTGACTCGGGCCGAAGGGACACAGTCGTTCATTACTCGTAGGCGGCACGGTAACGTAACCGAAGCCGCGGGCTCTTAGTGATGCTGGCTCCAAAGCAAAGCTCTTGTTTTCGGCAGTTGTGTACAAGGGCGTGAAAAAGTAATGGAGAAGATTTCGTCGGACTGTGCACGCAAGCTGTCTAATTAGGCTGATCAAGACAGCCAGCTCGTGCCTTGGCGGGAGGACAGTCAGTCGACTCTCGGCGCTTAGGCAACATGGCGGATTTGCCGAGCCGCGAACCCGCGGCCACGGTAATCAGACTTGACCATCCGCCTATCCCCGACGTAAGCGATAGGTGGATGACTCGGGCTGTGGGCACAGCGCAGACACTATTAGTAAAGGGTCCATGTCAGGAGAAGGTGCAAGAATCAAGGTTTGGGCGAATATCGATAGCGATGCTGATGTTGCGGAGACGGAGTTGCTTGTCGAGGGGGTATGGGATAGCTAGTACTGAGGTTGCATTTGATGTGTGCAAGCCGCTTGCTAGCCTGAAGAGGATCAAGACCGATGCCAGGTAGAAGTACTTTGCGTCCAAGTGCAAGGGGCATGTGTCAGCCACCTCGCATCAATAGACGCGACGAGCCCTTGGGACCCTGCCGTATCGAAGGCTCTTCGGTGCGGTTCGACAAGTGCACAGTAGTGCCAAGGTACATGAGCGGCGGCACAGTCCACAGTCGCATGGCTCAGGAACAGGACGCTCGAGGGTTTATTGCTGCCCTACTAGCGTCGTCTATCGAGCCGGCCACTGACGCGGAAGAGCCAGGGGCACTCCATCGGCGAGACTACTGTTATGCTTGCCAGGGTGTGGGCACTGCTGCACTATACAACTGGAGGCGAAGCGCCTGGACTTGATGCCTCAACTTGCCACAGCCCGTCGTCGCTCCTCCCTGGATTTGCAACTGATGACTGTGCGGGCAGGGAGCAGTAGCCAGTACTCTGTCCACAAGGTTTCCACGGGCGCACGTGTCGACCCCCTTGCATACCACGCAGTCGCTTCCGGACTGCTTGTCCAGGGATCCCCCGGCAACGGTTCCGCACTGCCCAGCAAGCGCGGGCCTCTGGACAGGACGATCGCCGCCTCTCGAGCAACCTCGCCCGACTAGAACGTGCCTTCCTGCTACTTCCCAGCAAACCTCACCAGACACGCTCCTTCCGCCAGCACCGCTCGTCCCCCGTCGTCGCTGCCCCAGATGCGTCTCTTCAACCGCAAGGGCTCCAAGCCGCAGGTTTCCCCCAACTGCAGCCAGCCAAACAGCTCCAATGGCTCCCTGCGCTCTCCTGGACCCACTCCCAACGGCTCTCGGCCCACCAGCTTCCCAGACATCCCTCTCCCCAAGGCACCAGATCCAACCCTCGACCCGGCCGGCTACCTGCGCAGCATCTACGCCGTCCGCGAGCGCTCCAGGCTGGTGCTCGAAAAGGCCAAGAAGAACCAGCTCAAGCACTTCACTGTTGACATGAGCAAGTTTGGAGATGTCGCTAGCTTTGTCGTGTCCATAATCAAGGTAAGCCTCGTTCTTGCGACAGCATGGGTGACCATGTTGCGAGAAGTCGCGCTTTAACATTTGCCTGCAGCGCGACCATGCGCCCGACTACGCCTCCATCCCACCCCACGGCCGCTGGCAGCACTTTGACGTGGGTGGCCGGCCGCGAATCGACCAGCTCATGGCCTCGTGGCCGTCTACTGTAGATAACCAGGAGCGCACTCGTCGCCTAATCGATCTTTTCCTCGTCTCCGTCCTCCTCGATGCAGGTGCAGGCACCAAATGGCAGTACAAGAGCAAGGAGTCGGGCAAGATCTACCGCCGTAGCGAGGGTCTCGCCGTGGCCAGTCTGGAGATGTTCAAGGCCGGCACATTCAGTAGCGACCCGAAAGAGCCCTATCAGGTCGACAGCGCGGGGCTGAAGAAGCTCGACGTCGCAACAATAGCGCGTGGCCTGCAAGTCAACGCCACAAACCCAATTGACGGGCTCGAGGGCCGCACCAGCCTGCTGCTCCGTCTAGCAGAAGCGCTGCAAAACCAACAAGTCTTTGGCCTTGAAGCGCGGCCAGGAAACATGCTCGGTATGCACGTCGGCCACATGTCGTGATTGCAGCTAACCGTGTCAGACTACCTCCTCTCGCACCCCACCACACAAGCATCATCAGTCCCCATTATACCCCTCCCCACACTTTGGAATACCCTCATGGACAGCCTGACCCCCATATGGCCGGCGACGAGGACTCAAATCGACGGAGTACCCATGGGCGACGCATGGCCGTGCTCAGTCATGCCATCGCACCCCACGCATCCATGGGAAAACATTGTGCCTTTCCACAAACTAACCCAATGGATGACCTACTCACTCATGGTTCCAATGACCAAGCTACTTCACGTTCACTTTCCCGGCGCGGAGCTCTTGACCGGACTGCCAGAATACCGTAACGGCGGTCTCTTCATCGACGTCGGCCTCCTGACACTGAAGCCCGAGGATCAAAAGCGCGGTCTTGCACAATATCAACACAACGCACAGGCAACAGGCCAACCAAGTATGGAGGTTGTACCAATGTTTACTGCCGACGACGATGTCATTGTCGAATGGCGCGCAGTTACAGTCGGCCTACTCGACGACCTACTAGTCGACGTAAACAACCTCCTGGGCTTGAGCGGCTCGGACAAGCTGAACCTGGCACAGATGCTCGAAGCTGGTAGTTGGAAGGTAAGCTTGGCGCCATTCCAATGTTCCTCTGCATAAAACTGACTCGCAACACTAGGGAGGTCGAGAGATTGCTGAAGTGTCGCGGCCCAACACTAAAGAACCGCCAATCATGATCCTCTCGGACGGCACTGTTTTCTAAGATACCCCTTCCTTCGTTATTCCGCGCTTCCTTCGCTTCCTTCATATACAGACATTGTGCAGCGGAAGCACGTATCCGATACCCACGAGGGTGCGCTTGGCCACGCCGCACTAGTACCTTCTAATTATGGCCAAGTGGATGGGATTTATGATACACGATCTTGACGGTCGCACTTGGTGGCACAGCTTCTTGTTTATACCTTCTGCTTGGTCACATCAGCCACGTTTTATGTTATGTTTTTATTCCGAAAGCGCAGGTAGCCTAAGCTATCCATTTCCTATGTTGTAATAATTTCTCACTTACCATGACTTTTGGAATTTTCCAACATGTAGCTATGTACCAGAGCCTATTGAATGAGAATTGGTGCCTTCAGAACACTGTACGATTTAAAGTAAATAACGGTCGCATCGGAAAGACATTTTATGTATAAACCCCTTACCAGATTGTTCAAAGCAAGGATGACCATCGTACTCGCATGTGTGGGAAATGCGGAGAGCGGAAGTGCCCCACTGCCAAGCAAATATTGTTACAGGGCTCAAGCTCGGGAGCAACTGTTTACGGTACGTCATCCCAGGGACCAAATTCCACTCGACGGCTCGGTAATTCCTATCAGCTCATCACTCCGCTTTCACTACCGACTTAGGTTTACCACTTGACTATTTTCACGCCAATCACCTCGTTGCAGCCCTCACGTAGCATCTCTCCGCCGTCGGCAAAGGCCATCATCATGAACTCGATCAAACGGCAGAAGCAGCGCAAGGTGCTGCTGATGGGCAAGAGTGGAGCTGGCAAGTCGTCGATGAGAAGCATCGTATTCAGCAACTATGTCGCCAAAGATGTCCGTAGATTGGGCGCGACAATCGATGTCGAGCACAGCAACATCAAGTTTATGGGAAACCTCATGCTCAATCTCTGGGACTGTGGAGGGTAATTTCACCAGCTGTCAGATGGAAAAGGCAGCTCGAACTGACTTCTCGCAGCCAAGATGGCTTCGTTGAGAACTATCTCAACCAATCTAGGAACCATGTCTTCGGCTCCGTAGCGGTCCTCATTTTCGTCTTCGATATCGAATCGCGCGAATTCGCAGCCGACGTCGTTTCCTACTCCAACATCATTCGTGCCCTCCACGAGTGCAGTCCCAGCGCCAAAGTCTTCTGTCTCATACACAAGATGGACCTTGTGCAAGCCCGCCTCCGCCAGGCCATGTTCGACGAGCGCGCCGAATACATACGGGAGGCTAGCGAGGGCTTCAAGGACACGGTTGAGTTCTTCGCGACAAGTATCTGGGACCAGAGCTTATACAAGGCTTGGACAAAGATTATCTACTATCTGATTCCGAACGCGGGCACCATCGAGGCATTGCTGGAACAATTGGCCGAGGTCATTGATGCACGAGAACTAATACTGTATGAGCGGACGACCTGTCTTACGGTCGCGCATGTCACAAGACAGACTGAGGAATCAAATCCCTTTACAGATCGTTTTGAGCGCATCTCAAGCATCCTCAAGACACACAAACAGAGCATGGCGTACGTACACGTTCACTACACTTATCCACCTTTGAGAAGCCTGACTAATGCCCTATCTCTCATAGAAAACACACCAATATCCCCGCTGGCAGCGCAAACTTTGCAGAAATGCAAATCAAAACTGGCCGCTTCATGTTCTTCATCACACGCCTCACCGAGAACACAAACCTCGCAGTCGCCATCCCGCCTTCCGAACAGGTATTCAACGCCGCTCGCGTAAACATCTTTCAAGTGCGACCCAAGTTTGCCGAACTCGATATCGCGGCGAAACCTAGGCCTCCGATCCAGCAGGCTTTCGCAGGGAGTGCAGATACAAGTGACAGTACAGACAAGGGAAAGCAGAAGGAGGTGGGGTATGGCTCTGGAGTTTAGACGATACCCGAGCACAAAAAGGATGAGAATAAGATTGAAAAACTCAGAGATAGCTTTACGCCGAGCTTGGAAGACGCAGAAGAGAGACACGATGAGGAAACGCTGGATCAAATCACCAAGGCGAAGACATTCTTGCAGACTTACCACAATCCTGAGTCGCTAAAGAATCCAGAAGTATCGACGGTATCAGGAGAAATAGAAAAGGCTTCAGATACTGCGCCGGTGGAAGAGCAACCTCTAACGGCAGGAGTTGGGCCCAGCGACCTATTATCGGAAATGCAGCCTGCAAGTCCGTCTTCCAACCCCGCTTTTCGGCAAGCGCGTGATGGAGGTTCAGAATCGACTTCTGCAGAGTCCTGAAAGTCGACTTTTGTAACGAGCGCACAGGGTAAAGTTGGATTAAAGCCGGACTGGGAATAATGTGGCAGCAAAAGTGGCCCGCATCACGACCAGCTATGAAGATGCATTGGAAATACAATTTCTCGACGCTATTTACACTCGTGCCTATCTGCTACCAAACTTGTTTCCCTTTTACTTTCACTAGATACATGACTGTGACTGGCTGGCACACGGTAGGTATATGCCAAACTTCGATTCGATCTACAGCAGGCAGTCACATGAGGCTTGGGCAGGCGCGCAAGCGAGTGCCTACGCGGATAGCTACGCCAGCTCACCAACTAAAGCGGCCATGCGCCAGTCTCGATCTTCGCTGCCTGCCACCCCCCGCCCGCAGATCCAAGAAATGCACAAGAAGAAACGGTTGGCGCACATGCAAGGATTGGTTTGGCCAAGCGAGAATGCGGGGGAGGAAACAACCTCGCTCCTTCGTCTCGTTCTTGATCACGCAAAGTCTTCTTGGTCAAGAGGACATATCAAGACGGCTTCACTTTCTTCATTGCAAACAAGTAAGAAGAGTCTTTGCAACGGGAAAAGTCCTGTAGTTGTGAATCTGCCTTGGCACAGCAAGTCATATTCCTAGGGTATCTGTGGTTTCTAAGTCCAGACGCGCGCACCCGCAGTACCGGCCAAGGTATTTTGCTGGGTGGGCTGATTATCATCCCCAAGCCTTTGGAATTTGGCTCGACTGGCACGCATGCATACGCGATGAGTGTGTCGTGTTGCATTGCACCGTCCTGTCTTGTTAGATCCTTCTTTTGTCGCTTCAGCTGAGAGGTGTGGTGTGTAGCTTGGCCGGTGAACCAAGATTGGGTTGCTGAGAAAAGCCAAGGCACACGTAATATATGGCTGGCTTGTGGATTAGAGGGGTGTGTACGGGGTACAAGGCATACTTGGCTTTTGGTGTTGTTTGGTTCGGTTCGAGAGATTTAAAAGTGTTCTTGTTGTTCTTCGTCACTCAATGATGGTCCTTGACTTGAGCAACCGTCTAGGAAGCGCCCTCTTGAGCCATGTACATCATTGGATCCAAGACGTGAAGCAACCGTCAAAGCCAGGCCAAGCCCGCCACCCAAGAAAGAGCAAATGCTGTTATGCACTCGGCGTGTTACTCCGCCTTACCATGCTGCAGCCACCGACGTTACCCAACATCGAGCTTTTATGCGGTGAATAATGACCCTGGTCTACCGCACCATGACGCGATCGGTTGGCTGCCTCGTACCGCGTGATCATGGTGAGCGTTTTGTTAATGGACGATATGGGATGCAAGGGTGAGCAATGGTATTGGCATCGACCCAAGACGGGGGAACTACAGCTTTTGGTAACAATAGAGGCAAGCCTTGGTGACATGAAAACTATAAGCATGTAATCTCGCTTGGGTTGATGCTGGAGCTATTTCCCTACCTCCTTTCTCTTCTTGTCTCCTACTGGAAGCGTGTATGAAGTTATCTTTGCCTATCTTTGGGTAACTTGGGCTTGGACGTCAAACATACCCAAGCTCTAGTGTGCATGTCTGATTCTTGTATTGAACATGGCGGAACCCGACAAGGAGATTAAGATCAAGTAAGCTATTCTCTTGTCGCAAGAGAAAGATGGCACTGGTGTGAAAATTGAACTGCACTAACCAGTGTTTCTTCCAGTCCGGTGGTGGTAGATGAGCACCACGAGCGCAAAGCCTCCATCTTCGACGATGAGCAGAAACGCAAAGAGAGCATCGCTCGCCTAACTGCCAATGTCGAGGGAGAGTAAGTGCTACCATACCAAATCGTCCGAGCACAAACGTGCGCAAGTCCGAAAATCGCCCCAACAACCGTCCTTCTGACCCAACCGTCTATACTAACAAACTCAGAATCCGCAACCCACTCGTCGACATCCCGCGCGAGCAACTCCTAGCCAACGTACATGACTTCGCCGCAGAACACCAACTCACCGACGTTGAGCCCTTCCTCATCAAAGGCGCCCTCCTCGCCCAATCTCCCGCGCTCTTCGAAGAACTCGAAGAACTAGATGAAGCCGATCGAACAGTTGTCCGCGAGGAAATCACCAATCGGTTCAAACTACCACGAACACTCTACTTTACCATCATCCTCAACTCCATCGCAGCAGCTATTCAGGGCTGGGACCAGACGGGCTCTAATGGCGCCAACCTGACTTTTGGTCAGGCGCTGGGTATCCCGGATTCTGGCCCTGTATGTGAGGCGGCGGGGACGTGTGAGAAGAATGGGTGGATTATTGGGTTTGTGAATGCTTGTCCCTATATAGCTATTGCGGGTACGTATAAGGAGTTTTATTATTATTATTATTATTGACATACAAGTGCGACGTACGCTGACTTTATATCTTCGACCCGTAGTGTTTTGTGCATGGATCTCTGGTAAGTTGTCATTGCATTTCTAGTGTTACAATCCTTCTCTTGCTAATAGATCTAGATCCTGTGAATGAACTCTGTGGTCGTCGTGGTACCATATTCATTGCTGCCATCTTCTCGCTTTTGGCGCCCTTTGGTATGGGTCTGAGCCAAACGTGGGGTCAGCTTGCCGTGTGTCGTGTACTCCTCGGTGTGGGTATGGGACTCAAGGAAGTCACTGTACCTGTATTCTCAGCAGAAAACGTCCCGGCTAATGTGCGTGGCGGACTCGTCATGTCCTGGCAGATCTGGACGGCTTTTGGCATCTTCCTTGGTACAGTCGCTAATCTGGCTGTTATGGTAAATCATCGTCGATGTTTGCGCAGAATGCGGTTACTGATAAAAAGGCAGAATACTGGAGCGATTTCCTGGCGTCTGCAGTTCGCATCTGCTTTCATTCCTGCCGTTCCTCTCTGTATGGGTATCTGGTTTGTACCGGAGAGTCCTCGATGGCTGATGAAGAAGCGCAAGTACGCCAAAGCTTATCGTTCCTTTCTCCGTCTACGAAATACACCTCTCCAGGCTGCGCGCGATCTCTACTACACCCATTGCTTGTTGGAGCAGGAAGAGGTTCTGGTCCGTGAAGCTGGCATCAACCCCAAGTCAAACTTCTTTACACGCTTCATTGAGCTGTTTACTATTCCGCGCGTTCGTCGCGCGACGCAAGCCTCTGGGATCGTTATGATAGGGCAGCAGGTAAGTAAGTGGAAATCAGCTAGTACCAGAGATGATAGCTGACGGAAATAGATGTGCGGTATCAACATCATCGCATTTTACAGCTCAACAATCTTCGCAGAGGGAGGAGCCACGAACAAGGAAGCTCTTATCGCGTCTTTTGGCTTCGGTCTTGTCAACTTCACTTTTGCGTGGCCTGCTGTCTGGACAATCGATACATTTGGTCGCCGCGGACTGCTCTTGTTCACATTTCCGAACATGTTCTGGACACTCCTCGCAGCCGGTATGTGCTACTACATCCCAAAGGATAGCTCTGCACATCTAGGCTTGATCGCCTTCTTTGTGTATCTCTTTGGTGCCTTTTACTCTCCTGGAATGGGACCAGTACCGTTCACGTATTCGGCCGAGGTCTTCCCGCTCTCACATCGTGAAGTGGGCATGTCATGGGCTGTGGCCACCAATAATCTATGGGCCGCGGTCTTATCGCTTACTCTCCCTCGTATGCTCAAAGTGATGAAACCCCAGGGAGTATTCGGCTTCTACGCTGCTCTCAACGTCGTCGCTCTAATCATGATGTAAGTCGGTCCGTATTCCACATTGCAAAACAACAGATATCTAACCAACTGCCAGCTTCCTCTGGCTACCCGAGACCAAGCAGCGAACGCTCGAGGAGCTCGACTACGTCTTTGGTGTCCCCACGCGCACCCACATGAAATACCAGGCCGGCCAAAACCTACCCTGGTGGTTCAAGACGTACATACTTGGTCGCAAGGGTCTCGCTAAGCCTCAACTTTACAAGTTTGGCGACCAGCGTCCGCCTGTGAGCGTGACGGCACAGATGAGCTACGCTTGGAACACGTTTATACTTCGCAAGAAGGGGCTGGCTAAGCCGGATGCATATGTCAGGGCGTCGCCTCGTGGCGAGAAGCAAGTGTAGTCGGCTTTTACTCGGATGGTAGTATGAGACTTGAGGTGCGATAATACTAGGTGCGTGACTAAGCAGTAGTTCGGAGCTCATGGGGGGGTTGTGGATGTTCAATGAACGGCATGAAATCCTGTCGTTCCTTCGTGCGATGCCCTTTTGCTGGCTGGAGTCAGCATCATAGTCTGTTCCTGATCACCATGATACACCGCACCTCCGTCGAGTATCAAATCATGGTCTTCATCACGGTAATAACGACGGATAGAGTAACAGCTCGAGCTTTAGTCCAGGTGATTCGCAAACACGGGTAATTGCTGGCATGAAGTCGTTCGTCGTCGGATTTCCCACTCCTCAAAACCACGCCTATCGTCACCCAGCTCCACAAAAACGCGCTTCTCACACGCGCGCGCCTGGATATTTGCTATCGCTTTCACATGCACTTGAGAAGCATCAAACCAGCTATTCGGATGGGCCGTCGGCCGTCAAGGGCGCCCTGACAGCATTTTACCTCGGCAGCTAGCCTCCGCATGGAGCTCACCACTACCCCAGCTCAGCCATTACAGCGGCCGGCATCAAGGTGGGCTGACCATGATCAATCATAATTATAGCTCCAGGATCATACAATGTAAAACATGGTCTCGCCTCGCTTCTCCTGATTGAGAATTGATTCACCTACCTAGCTGCATTGCCCCTTGGCTTTCGACGCCGGATCCGCTTCTCTCCGCCATCTTCCCCGCATCTCAGGCACCCCGTTATACAGCGTCTGCGCCGCCTGCTAGCGAATAGCCCACCATTGTCGTCGCGTAGCACCAGGACTGCACCAAGATTCATCAAGATGCCAGTCTTTGATCTGAAGAAAAACCTCGTCTTTGTAAAGACACCCGTACAGCCCTCAAAAGACGTTCGCCAGCTAATGCCAAAGGGTAGTATGGCGCATACCATCGCGAGCCAACAAACATCGCGATCCACGTAGCATGCGTGCCCGTCTTACTTGCGACAGGAATTCTGTTTGTATGTCGCCTACCCCTTTTTCCCTTGTATCTTGGACACATCAAACTCAGCATACTGTACCATTGCTGACCGCAACTCACACTGTACAGGGCACAAACACACCGACCCTCCCCATCCGCCAACACCCCCTTCTAACGCGCCTCAACCTCCCCTTGAACCTAGGTACCCTCGCCGCAGCCACCTACTCAACCCTCTACCTCCTTCTTTCCCCCAACCTCGCCGGCGTGACCATCACACCCATAATCCTCGCCTTCGCATCCCTCTCCAACCGCCTGACGCAGCGCTACGACAAAACCAAAGTCAACAGCATTGCCGTCGCCGTCCATGTTGTGAGCTGGATACTGCAATTCGTGGGACATGGAAAGTTTGAAGGGCGGAAACCGGCGCTGCTGGATAACTTGGTGCAGGCTCTGTTTCTGGCGCCCTTGTTTGTGTGGTACGAGGTGTTGTTCAAGTTGGGGTTTTGCAGAGGGCTGAAGAGGGAGGTGGAGGCGGGTGTTGAGGCCGAGATTGCAAAGTTGAAGGCGAAGAACGTGGCCAAGGGGAAAGAGGCTGTTCTGGATCATGTTGCGGATGCTGTAGATGTTGTGGACGACGTCGTGGATGCTGTTCTGGATGAGGAGAAGGAGGGGTAGTGATGAAGTGTAGAGTTGTAGTGCGAATTCCCTGATTCCTGCATACTTTGAGAAATTCCCATAATGGTCCTGAATTACCGCATAACGTGCCGCTTTTCTCCGCCCCTCCTCCTCCTACCTACCATCATGCCCACCTCTCCCATCTTCAGCAGGATTGTTTTTTTGTTGTATCATTCAAACACCCATAACAAACCACAGTGTTAGTTACTCAGTCTTCCGTCTGCCCGCTCATCCATCTCACATCACTCAAAAAGCCATTTTGAGAATACCCTCACGCTTCAGAACAGCAACAAGACCCCGTAGTGAAGACCACTAGCACACATGTCCACGTCAAGGAACAAACCACTCCAATCTTGTTTCCGACTGGCCGAGAACCCAACTCCTATTGAAAGGATCCTCCTCTACCTCAACCACAAGCGACGTCGTAATCTCCTGCGCTACCTTTTTGCGGGCCCTGGCCCACGCACTGTGAAGGCCCGTCGTGACAGCGAGGCTTGGATAGTACCAGCGGCAGTGGTGGGGGCCGCAAGTGGGTATCGTATGTAAATGGCCGTGTTGACTGGCTTGGTCGAGGTGAGGACGTGTTGGAGATCCCGTTTCGACGGCCGCTAGAGGCAACCCACGTCAGCTGGAGTAGTGCAAGGTGAAGACTGAACGGATATCCATCTCACAGCTCCTACATGCGTTTTCGCTTCCTGTATGTCGTGCAAGCGCATCGGGTAGGTGTGGACGACGGCTTCTGCTTTGGCAAGCGCGACGGAAGACGAGGGGTAGGGTTGTTAGTGGGAGGCCTTTTTTTTTTAAAAAAAAACAAAAATGTACGGGACAAGGGATGGTGGAACCTTTGAGGTGCTGGTTCGTATGGTGGCTTTGGACAGATTGTATCCTTCTTGTCTGGTAGATGGGCAGATTGGATGCAAGAATGGTATTGGAATGACATACTGATGCGAGAGGATGGATGAATGGATGAATGGATGAATGGATGAATGGAGAGAGGTTCAAAATTCTGATGCATTCTGATTTAAAGACGACTCTCCAACGTCCAAGCAAAACGCAAATAGTTCAGTCCAAGGCACTGATTTGCGGGTATAGTACGCAGTCAGTCGCCCGTAAAGAGTGAAGACTTCCTATGCGGACGGGTCCCGTGTGTTGGTAGCTGAGTTCGGGAGTCACTTGGTATCTCGCACCTTCAGACATCGATTAGGCTCCTCGTTAATGGAAATAGCGTGGTTCCAGCCGAGACCGTTCTGTATAATGTACAATGACTGTGCGCGACCGACTGATGCTCCATCAGCATGTCGTAACCAAAACTTTTGTAGTAAAACACTTTTGGCACTAGACACCTATCCTTCTTACTCTTCCTCGTCGCTCTCATCATCGTCCTCCCTATACAAGAAGTACTGCACAAATACACCAGCATCTAACAACAACGTGCCAAAGCTGCCCAACAACCAGCTCATGTTGACCGCAATGTACTTGCCGTACTCTGCCCGTCCTTCACCGTCCCGGCATACGTGACCCCCACACTTGGGCTTGTAGACTAGGATACTCAACACATACGTCAAGTTGCCTAAACAAGCAAACAGAAAGAACAGCATACTGATGCCCTCGGTCGACTTGCGGCGGTAGTTGAGTAAAAGCTGTGGAACACGGGAGCCGAGGTATAGCGCGGCGCAAACATATCCGGAGACCTGGCCCCAGAGATTGAAGTGCAGAGTCGATTCGGATGACGAGTCTTGGTCGTCGGGCTGGCTAGGAGCGGTCGAGTTCTGGGCACTGAGGTACCAGCCAAAGACACCGGCTGCGCATACGAGAACGATAGTGCCAAGGTTGAAGATGATCGTTTGCAGATTTGACTGAGCCGGATGAGGTTTGGCCGCGACCGCGCCATTCTGGCGTCCAATAGCAGAGCCATCGTGGAGCGGTGTGACAGGCGAGAGATGCGTGCCGTCAATGGAAAGGTAGCGCTCGCGGAATGAGCCTTGCGAAAGATTTGATCCACGTCGATCAATGTCGGAAATGCGCGGTCTCTGAACTTCAATTCCATTGCCGTTTTCGTTTGTGTAGGGTGATCCGCTTGACTGTGGCCTGCGATGTGGGAGAAGCGGTGACTGCTCACTAGCTTCACTATCTTCGTCGGACTCGTCCAGTGGCTTCTTGAACTCATCGCGCAACGTGAAACCCTTGTAATAGAAGCATTGAAGAAGCAGCACGATGTCGGCGAGCGTATAGTACACGGCCAAGATGGTCATCGTGGGCAGCACACCCTGCAGTACCGCACCTATGATGTTGAAGAAGTCGCCGAGAAGCCATATTACGATGAAGACCACCGAAAGGCCTTCTGCTGAACTTCTCTTCCAGTTTTCAATTATCTGAGGGGAGAAAACCACTGTGTTCGGGTCAGTTTCGGCTTGCTGAGGAAACAGTCCTGTAGGAACAATACGATCATGTAGTAGCACGAGAAGATGGAAGTTACGTACCTATCCAGCATGCAATGCTTATGGAACCAAAGATATGGCTGACAGCATCAATGTCCAATCGCAAGCCCTGCGCCGGAGGAAACATCTTCGCTATGACGTAACACACCTATCCCTTAGCTCTTTCTCAGTCGCACAGCTTTTGGACAACTCCTAGAAGCCAGAGAAGCTACTTCAAAAGCACTTGCGACAACGTTGTTGATGAGAGGTAGCCACAAGCTCGCAATTCCCTTCTCTGGTGAAGGGTTGCGATGGGGGAACGTGGCGGAAGCCTGACAAAGAAAGGCCGGCTATAGCTATGTACCTGCGTCTGCTAGCTGTTCCGTGCTCGGCCGTGTACGTATATAACAAATCTATGTCGAAAGAGGTTGGAACAGGGGTTTGCTAAGAGATTTCAGATGAAAGTAACAGATGTGAGACGAAATCTAGAACACAATTGCTTGGATGACTGGCATGTGGAAAATCTCGGGCGTGTACGTAATCTGGGGTTACAGGGATATGCGCTTCTTCACGAACTAGAACATGAGCAAGAGCCGCACGGCCTAAGCGAGCTGCGAACATGCGCCGCACGCGATGATCTAAACAGAGACATTCCTTCGTAAACCTGAGAGTTTTGAGACATGTGCTCATTGTCTGTCTACATCTACATGTTGGTATTCAAGTAGCTCTACATATTTCATACACATTGCATTCATTTAACCAGTTCCTTCCCAAAATGCAGCCGCGCCCGCAAGATCGTCAACGTTGAGCAGATCAACGCCTTCGTCCCAAAGAATCCGCCATACTGCATTTCTCGTACCAATGGGATACGCTGGCTGGTTCCAGTACCTAGCCTTGATTCCCTTCTCATGGGCCATATCAAGTTGGGTCCTCAAGGTCTCCAGTTGCGTATCGTTGAACTCGCGCTTGCGCACTTGGCCAAAGGATGATACAAAGTTGGTGGAGGCGATTGGCGACTCATTCTCCGTGATGTCTTTGTACTTGGTGTCATTGAGCTCCGCGAGTGGCGCATCGAAGAACACGTCACGTGGTGATGATGCGAGGACGTCAGAAAGCTGAGTGTTTCCAGTTCCAATGACGGTGATGGGGTTCTTGCGTAGATTTGTGCCGTCGTAGGTAGTCAACCAGTCACCGCTTCGCAGAGGTTCCAAGGCTTCGAGAACAGCAGGCCAGGTCTCGTCGGCAGCAGTCTTCAGGTCGATAAAGAAGTAAAGAGTCTGTTCGCCGGATGTGTCAAACAAGCCATTCTGCTCGCCTGGTTGCACAAATCGAGTGCTTGGATTCAGGCGATGCAGAGTGTCGAGGATTGGCTCGAGGTAGAGAGACTGGAGAGTGCGCTTGTCGCTCAAGGCAGCAGGCTCATGACCAACCTATGATGCATGAGTCGATGTCACAACTGTTTTATTTTTTATTTTATCTTGCAACGGATGACAGTATCGAGCATTGCTTACATAGAGTGTGCCGTTCAGAAGCCACACATCAGCTTCTGTTGATATGGCGCCCTGGCTCAAAGCCGAATAGAAAGGAACATCACGCCAGTAATCGTTGTGGCTATGAAATGGCTTCGGAATGATCTCCCTAGTGAAGTCGGTTGGGTATGTGTATTTGTCACTCTTATCCGTGTTCTCGAGGATGTTCTTTAGTGGCGTCTGCTGTCCATGTGGTGCTGCGCTGCAGAGCGCGGCGAGACTAGCGGTAAGAGCAAAGGAGCGCATGATGATAGCGACGCCACGCAAATGGTGTAGAGCACGCAGGCCAGTAGAGCAAGCAAGACGAAAGCTTAGTCAATGAAGCGCAAATTCACGAAAGCGATTGATGAAGACCAGTTGGTGGTTGATGAACGTTTGGATTGAAGCTTGTCAACGATGTCACTGGTGGGGAACCTGTGAACATCCGGCCAATCCGGGCAAGTCGCTCGGCCCGTGGCTGGATAACTTGCTTCTGGAGGTGCCTTCGCATGGCGACACGTGCGTAGAGGAGAATGGTCCCTGCCTTTGTCTCTTCTCGCGAGCCATGATTCGAAAAAAAAAAAAAAGAATCTTGAAGAGTTTGCGATATCGGCTGAATTGTTGTGTGGTTGAAGCTCCTGTTGGGCGACACGGATTGTTTGCCTGTTTCCCGGGAGTCGCCTGTAACATGGCTGGGATACCACCTTCTATGTCGCGATTAATAAATGTAGTTGCATGACTTGGTTTTGTGTATATTGCAGCGCGTTGAATGCGCAAGACAACAGTCAGAGAAACGTTGGCAAGAACGTTGTACCGTCATCAATGGGGGCCATGGTGGAAATAGTTCGAGCGCGAGAGGAGGCCAAGGGTCGTCGTGCTGACAGGAGAAACGCACTCGTGGATACAGGGAACAATCATGTAGATGACAAGTGCAAACATGTTGTCGTGTAATCCTGGTCGAAATGTCAAACACGATATGGAGGTGTGGGAGCGTCTTCAGGGGTGTTTGGTCGTAAGTCACTTCGCACACACGTCTCTCTAGTAAACAAAACTAGCAGACTGCTGTTTACCAAAACAGATCGTCATGATGTGCACCTTACTCGCATTCCCCTGAACCCACACTCCATTACCGCAATCTTGGAGTCTGTTCGGTCCTTCAACTTCACACCATCTATTCCCCTGGTCCTGACCGGAGTAACAGCGGCTCTTCTTCCCACATCACAGGCTCTTGGGTTCTTGGACGAGACCCTGCAGCATGTTAGCGCATTCTACAAAACGAGGGTCTTGGGTGGGCCTCGTGGATGTGATTGGTGGATGGCCCAGCCGTTTCAACATGCGTTAGCCGCTACAACCACGGTGAAGCATTGACAAGCGGAGGCAGAAGACCCTGTCGGCGTCTGCAACTACACGGTGCGCCGCAAGATTAGGGAGAGTTGTAGCTGGCGGGCTAGCATGAGAAAGCTGGTGACCGGTGTAATTGCATTGTCATGAGAGCAAAGGTCGGTGGGTTGTGCCGAACAACAAAGTCCACGCGTTGATGTTGCCGTAGCCACGGTATGAAAACAGGTTTTAACCATGGTGCTCGCCAACATTCACAGAGTACCTACCCATGACAGCCGAGAGAAAAGGTAGGGAGCAGATAAATAACATTCACACGAATGGAGCATAAGAATTGTAGTGATTGAAAAGTCTCTCGATGGAGACATTGATTTGTTTAAGATAAAAGAGTAAGTACATCGCTAGATGGATCCAACACCGAGCCGTGCATGCCAATGGCGAAAGCCATGTGTAAATTCCCAAACGCCAGCTGCTCTCGTTAGATAGATCTAAATCCGATCTTTAAACATGCATCGCTAATACAGATGGCGCGTCCCGGACGCTTGAATGAAGATAGTTGTAGACGACAATCATAATGATTATTATGAGCTGGTGGAGCTGACGGACTCGCTGGACGACGACGCGCCGCTTCGTCGGCGCGCAGAGTCGGTAGCTGTAGTAAGCTGGCGCTTGGTGTGCTCGTGCATGATCCTGATGAATGTTAGTGACTAACGCGAGTCATGGTCGAGTGCAGCACCATACCTCTGGTAATCGCTCATGGCTCGGTCAGGGTCGCTTAGGTCGAAGTTGTTGGCGAAGTTGTGCTGGGCGCTCATGGGCTCCGAGAAGTTGTCGGAGACATAGACTTGTTGGCGGGACTCAATCATGGCAGACATGGTTGGCGATGTGTGGTATGGAGGTGTCGTGGAGTAGAGATGGTGGAAAGCGTAGGTGAGATTAGACGTGTGCGGATGGGATGCTGGAGATCGAGGATTTGTATATGAATCGATAAACTGGGCAGATCTTGATTGATGCCAGACATTCAGCAAGCGGGGTGCGGAATATATAGCCTCCTGCGTCTCGCACCGCGCGCACAACAGAGGCGGGCGGAACGACATGGCCCATCATGGCTCCAAGAAGCGACCCACCCTCAGCAGCGCGCTAGAGGGCTTGCAGCCAGCGATCTACAGGGTCCTTCCCCATCCGGCCCTAGTTCGCCTCCGCACCAATCACAGGAGCCCGATATAGACACCCCCCGTTCAGCGTGGGCCGCGTCGCT
The DNA here is from genome assembly GCA_009289805.1 of Alternaria gansuensis. Classification (NCBI taxonomy): domain Eukaryota; kingdom Fungi; phylum Ascomycota; class Dothideomycetes; order Pleosporales; family Pleosporaceae; genus Alternaria; species Alternaria gansuensis. The sequence continues at coordinate 187,459 of WBOK01000070.1, forward strand.
GGGCATCACGATGTTCGGTGGTGCTGGTGATGTCGGCAATGACGGGCGCCCTGCAAGACTGCTTCGGCGTCTGGCCTAGCAGCACGGCTGTCTGGCCATTGGCAGCCGACGACGGGTGCTTTGCTGCGTCTCCCATGGTACAGCGGCCAGCCTTCACTGTCGGGCTCACCGTGCGAAGCTGTGGTGCCTCACCGGGCCACCGAGCCACCATGACGCAGAGAAAGCCCAGGTCGCCAGTCCATCGGCACGGCGGTTGCGCGCGTCGTGGAGCCCGGCGGCCCCCAGCGACGTCAGATGCACTCTATTGCCATCATCGCTCGACTTCGAAACTCGCATTGCACAAGCGATGCGGCCCAGCAGGGCGGAGGATCCCTCCAAGCTCCAGCGCCTCAAAGTTTCCGTGCACCAAACAACGTCATCTTGTCCCAGGACGGCTAAGATCGGCCCGGCACCCCTGCACGCTCATGTACAAGCGGGCTCTAGCGCCTCTTTGCCAAAAGCAGGGTCCCGGGCTACCGCACACCCGTTGTCTTCATTCTCTCCACACTAACCGCTCCCAGGGCAACATGTTTTGGCTGTATATCGTCACTTCTGACGTTTGTCCGTGTTGGCCCCCCCCTTCAGCCTCGGATATCGTCATGCAGGGTCTTCGCCCACCGCCATGGCCACCCAAGACGCACGTCTCTTCAAGCGCACGACGCCGAGACAACAATGACAAGGGTCACGAGGCTGGAAACGGCCGTGTATTCTGGGCTTTGCATGTCACCCTCCAATTGAAGTCGTGCAATCAATCTAAAGAATTTGACAGAATTTGTGACCCAACGACAGAAGGTCTTCATGCTGCATCATCTGCCTATCAAATCAAAACCCACTGTCTCTTCGCCAGCTTCGAATCGAACATCCGAAATGCCCTTCTAGTCACTTTACAACCATCCTCATTAACACAACGTCCTTCCCACCCAGGCAGGTTGCCATCAACGCTGACACACCTTTTGTTTACATATGATGTCATGTCGCTGATTTCTGTGAGACGGGAAGCAGGAAAATTCTTCTCAAAATAGATTGACATCCAAACCGATCGGCACACCACCACATTCCACTCCTCTAGCAGACGTTCGTCATCAGGCGAGCTACCCGCTTCGTCAGAGCACCCACAACGCTCTATGGATCCAGGTATGACATCGCCGCTCCGTCTTGAGGGCAGAAAAGCCGGTCAGACATGACATAACCGCACATTGGATGGGATTAGGAATGTGAACAACGTGCGTTACGCTGCTGCACCACGGGATCCTTCCGCAAGGGAGAATGCAAGCCACCAATTTGTTTTATGCAACGCAAGGGTGGATTTGCCCAAGTGCACGGGAGTGCTGATGACGCCCAGCGAGCAAGTCCGAAAGAACACTATGCGACAAGGAGGGTTGGGAGGAGCTTCAGTCGCTGCTCCTACAGTTCGACTCGACGAGTAAATCTCCCAGATTTTGGCCATCCCGAATGAATGTACTTGTCTCCTTACTCCCTTGAGCTGCAGATACCAGGCACCGACTATGTACCACGGCGACAGTCTGTATAGAGACTTTATCGTGCAAAATATCTTCCCCAAAACAACCCCGCGCCTGGAGGTCGTTGGTTCGCTGGAGCTGCACGCCAACGTACTCTGAGAGCGTGGATCCATATTAGCGAATGCGCCTTTCCTTCAACAGAGCCATTAGGAGATAATTCCTGTCTCATTAGTAAATGGTGTTGCCACTCGTCATTGCCCATGTACGCTGTTTCCGCCTTTTATCAAACAACCACAACCTTGGTCCCCTTTCTTCACCTCAAGTCTCTCATTTCTTTGCGCTCACTTACTTGCTCTATTGCCTTTTCTCGCTGCATCTTGTGCGTTAACAAGTAGCTCTGCGTCTCCGTGGGTACTTGGTTGGTCATTGGAATTTTGGTTATAAAAGTATTCTCGGGCATGGCGATATTGATATAAACATGCGCATGTAAGAGTCGCGGATCTGATTGCGCGGGGCGAGCTTAAAGCTGATCTGGAGATCGACACGAACCGGTCGCGTCAGGGCGTCATCCAACTTCTCTGGTGTGTTGGTAGTCATGGTGGCCCTCATGGGAAGCGGCACCATTGATGACACTGAGTCCGCTTTATATTAATCGAGCCTGGGCTTCCTCCTAATACCTCTGTTGAGACTGGCTTAGCTGTTGCATCCAGTAATAACTTTCTGAGCTCTTTTTTTCTGCGCCAGGTTTTGGTGTTGATGGTGATGATGACGACTTATCAAGTTCCATTGGTACCTCCTGCGTGGTGAATAGGAGCCATTAAATCAAAAGCGAAGAAACATAAAAACAACCGATCATTTACAAACAACAAGATTGTAGAATGATCACACACACACACACACACACACACACAAATGGCGTATTCTTGCATACAAAAAAAAACGACTCGACCGAAGATTCCAAGCACTCATGATCAATTCAACACACAACCATAATCTTCGCTTAGCAAGAGTCGATAAATAGTCATCCATGGATCATAGGCATTAGAAGCGCAACGTTTTACAGCAAAGCAAAGCAAAGCAAAAATCAGGTTCAAATGGTATCGTGCGCAAATCTACATCGCAACCTTTGTTTCTAAAAGAACCACTTTCTTTCTTGTCCCTAGGGGAAGAAGCCGCACAAAAAAAACGGCCATCTGGCGCTGTCTTCCTACAACCCTCCCGTTTCCCTTCTCCACCAAGCAAACCCAACAACCCAAGACACACACACACACACACACAAACACAAACCAACACTTGAATAAAAAAAATAAGCATGGTACAGAAAGGTAAGAATCAGACTAGAGAAAAAAGATATGTTTCTGCCCCTTCGCCATAGCTACTTGTCTTTTGTAGTAAATAACAATAATAAAAGTGAGGTCAACTTTACCCCCCTTTACCTCTTCCGACTTCTCCCCCAGCGTCGTACGAGGTGCGAGGAAGGAGGGGGGAGAAGAAAAAAAGAAGGGGGGATAGCTGGAAAGCTAGGCAGCAAGGATGAAACTACATCTCTTCTGTTGTCGTCGTTTGTTGTCGTAGGAGAATGCCGATAATGCACGCGAAGAACCGTTTTTGCTGGAGAATGCCTTGGAATACTGTCATCAAAGTCTCTTTTCGACTTAGTTGTGGCCCAAATGAGCACGACGGTGCTTGTACGGGTGTCCGCCGTAACCGGGGGTGTCATTGGGGGTGGGAACGGGAGTGGGAGCCACGGTGGTTGTGACTTCAACCTCGACGATGACAACTTCGTACACGACTCCATCCTGGATGTAGGTAGTGCATTTACGGTTGTCGTCGTCGTTGTCGTCGTCATGAGCATGGGCGATGTCGGCAGGAGGAGTGGCGGCAGGCGCAGGGGGTAAGATGGTGCTGGAGCTGGAACTGCAGCTGGTGGACGTTGACTTGACCATGGTGGTAGGTTTCTCAACGTTGTAGACGGAGATACCGCCAACACTCTTGGATGGAGCAGGGGTGTTGGGCTGAGCGGGCACAGAGACGACAGACGAGGCGGTGGGTTTGGCGGGCTTCTTGTGTTCCTTTTTTACTCCTCCTTCTCCTTCTACCACGAGGGGCTTGGCGTAGGCGGGACCGTATTGGACGGGTACGTGACCGCAAAGGCCGTCGGAAGGACCGGCGCAGTTGTCACTGTAGACGAACTTGGGCATGTCCTCGATCTTGCATTGGGCTTGCTCGTACTCGGTTTGCAGACCGCCGGAGAAGATAGGACAGTCCTCTACGCGACCAGAGGGGTTGGTGCAGGTGTCAATGGCGGACTGGAGAAGTTTGACGTTCCAGCCGTTAAGGAAATCAGCATGGTATCCATAGCCTAGTTCGTGTTAGTGATTGGCGTAGAAACAGAAATTATAAGGGGTTCACATACCAGTCGGGTCACCATTGGAAAAGACGAACTGACCAGACTGGCCCCTGAATTTGTAAGTGTCCCAAATGGTCTCGTAGAAGAGCGTGGGCAAACGTGTGTCGAAGCCTTTGGGGCACGAGCCACCATCGATCATGCTGGGAAAGGCCATGTGGCTCTTGTGGTCATTACTATCTGTGTTCTTGCCGTCCCAGCACGAGGGGAACATGATCTCAGCACGAATACCGTTGACGCAGGTCTCGTCCAGTAACTCCCTAGTGGGCATGGAGTGGCGGTGGCGCGAGCCCTCGGGTGCCTTGTTGTAGTTTAGGCAGTTCATGCCAATAGCCTTCTGGCCGAGAGACAGCTGAGTCTTGTCTTCCTTAGTCCACTCAGCGATTGGCCGGTCGGGATCTGAGCCAGTGAAGTTGCGGAGACGGGAGTCACCTGAGAGCATCTGGAAGCCCTCGGGGAAAGCCTTCAGGTTTTCACCGATGAGAAGGTAGTATGCGAGCATACCGCCAACCTGGGGTACGAGCTCAGTCTTGCCATCAGTGCGCATGAAGTACATGGTGGGGGACCAGTAGGCGGATTTGTCATCTTTGAACTGGCACGAAGTGCACTTGGATTTACGGAGCATGTCATAGGTAGTACTCTCGCCGAAGTCTGTAGAGTGTTAGTAAACTGTATTGTCCGCGAAACCTGCCCCTGACTAAGACACTCATATGCAGGTCGTGGCATGAACAAGACGCACACGACTAGACCGCTCAGGGACTCGTTGTTTGGAGATGCCCTGACGTGTCCAAGAACATGTCCGTTTGTGATGCACCTGGCATAGTGGGTCGAGACAGAAATGGACGTCTGTACTTACTGCTTGCACCGAAAATGGTGTGGCTATGAGTGGAAGCAGTTCCCTTGTCGACAATGGGATCCAGACGTGCAAGCGCAGTGCGGTCGTGGCAGGGCATGCGCCAGAAAGCGTTGGCAGAGCCGGACAGCATAGCCGCCGCGGCGATGGATGCGACAGACTTCATGGTAGAGAGTATAGTCGACTGGGGTTAGGTGCGAGAGTGGTGGCGGAGTACTCTTGCGATAAGGGTGATGGTTGAGACAAGATGAAGAATGCTTTTTCCACTATGTCGTCGGGATATTATCGATGGTGTTTCCGTGTACGTTTGACGAAGTGAATGATGTCAGCCTCCAAGACTATCCCGAGCTCCAGGATGTAAAACCACAGAAAGGAGTGTAATGTTGTCGCGAAGACAACTAGATTGACGGATAGCGAATGTAGCTGGTGGTGCCAAAGGAGTGACGGAGCGAAAAGAATGAAGGCGGTAAAGGAAGGGGAAAGAAGGGGAGCGGACACGGGAGAGATGGGGAAACGAGCGGTTATCACGCTTGATCGGTGCTAGAGGCTCTGTTTAGGGGAGATGAAGAAATGCTTTGGTTTAGCGAGGTGGAACCCTGGATTAATCCATGGAGCATGGGACGCCCTGGAAGGCTGCTGCGAAGCTCTCGTTGGACCGTGAGGCGCTGTACACTGGTCGCTAGTCGCTAGTCCACACATGGTAAACTGAAACGTGTCGGTCAGGGGATCCATTACTCGAATTCCAGGAGTGCCGGCGGACTGCTTGCTGGAGCCATATGCATCGAGCACTTTGCAGCCGCCTGCTGTGGAGGCGGCACTCGTGATGCTGGCGATGGGGAAAGCATCTGCGCCGCTCCCGCGTCCTTCACGCCTCTGCCTCGCCATCTCACGCCCAAAGGCCATGCACTCGACTCTTACGCACCTGGCTCGTCTACGTATTCCGGTTGGTCGTTGCACGTAACACCGGCCGGCGGGACACAATGAGACCGGACCATGGCTTCCTGTCGTCTTTGTTGGGCATAGGTAGTCTGAGGACCTGCCAACCGTGCGCCGTTGCAGCATCGCAATCTCCAAGCTAAGAAGCTCTCCCACTTGCATGACGGTCCCAAAAAACCTGCCCTGACGGCGGCATCATTGCGACCCACTGAAAAGGCACATCGCAATTGCAATGCGGATGTCGGCAACGGTGTCCATGTTATCGCCATGGTTTGATCCCTCTCTCTGGCTCGTTTTTTTTCCCGAGAGGGGCCACCTGGTGTTTTACGGCTGTTTGCACGACGCAAAAACAACGCTTCCACTGCTTCCCCCTTCGCGCTCTCTCTCTCTCTCTCTCTCTCTCTCTCTCTCTATCCCTCCCCCCCCTACCTCCATTCGCGCGGGAGCCCGGAGCTGGACAAATTGCGCAAATTGCGTCCAAGCCCACGCGGCAATAATGCGGCGATGCCTAAAGTCTGCTCGGCATTTCGCTACTCTGCTTGGTCGCTTGGTCGTGACTTGTCACGACACGGCGTCCTGCGCGTCGTCCAAAAGAACTCTCTTCGCCTCCTTGTGCGGCACAGCAGTCGCACGACCTCATCCGCAGCCCCTCTTCTCTCAGCACAGCAAGCCGTGGTTGGGCCCAAGGCATAAGCGCCACGCCCCTCGCCTCGTGCTGCAATTCCCGCCCCCGGCTTTATACAGCCTATCGATAGCTGCATGTTGGTTCCTGCAGTAGCGCTCACAAGGCTGGCTTGATTTGTCTTCCTGCTATATGATTCGCCGGCGCTATTCCTGCGCCCACGCAAAGCTGACCTCTTGTCAGCATTGTGGCGAAATACACCGAGGTGCTTCGTACCCAGTAGGACACGAATAGTGCAGCAAATGATATTTGTGCCTTGTATAGCTGAGCTCCAAAACTGCAAGAGCTGAGTGCAGCGCGCCTGGGTAATTGAGTCGTCTCCAAGAAAAAACCTGTCACTTGTCTCACACCCCTCCTATTCTCGCATGTAAACGAACGCTTCAACCCAGATCCTGCATGACATTCTCAGGCAATTGTGTTGGCGAGTGAGAGACAAGCATCAGCTTGTGTAACTCTACCCGTAATAGTTATCGAGCCAAGACACGCATATTAAAGCAAAAAACCCCTCCGGCTGCGTATCGATAGCGCACCCAGTTTCACGAGCCAGCGCCCAACTACGCCAAAAGTCAGAAGGACTGACTTCGTTGCTCCCTTGTTTTTATCTTTTGCGTCGCCGCCGCCGCCACATTGCTTCTGTGAGCCGTGCATCTGCGACACCTGGGGAAGGGCTGTTATGTATCCATAGCACTGGCACATCAAAGGAGAGGGTGAAGGGGAAAGAGCGCATAGGCCCACACAGAACAATAAGCAAAATTACATGCTCCATGCTTACTAATGAATGTGAGAATGGGAACACGATCAGTGTTCCTGGTCATGCTTGTATTTGCCTGTTTTTCATTCCTTGCCTGTCACCTGCCTACAACGTCTGCGACAGTACCCATGGAACTTGGATCCCTAGGAAGGAAGTGGTTTTAGTATCGTCAACCGAGATCGATCGGTGCGAGAAGAGCTCTTATTCGTAGGCATCTATGGATATGCCTCTCTTCTCTTCTACTACCAATACTATCAACATCATTTCCCATCATGTCGTAATCTGCACTTCCTGTGAACAAGACTTGGCAAACAGAAGGAAATTCGAATATCCTACGCGATACTCACACAAACGCCTCACAATGCTTGTAGCTGTTCACCTACAGTCATCTACCGCAATCATCCAAGACGTCATGGCACTGTGTCGCAACACCACGCGCGCACCGTACGAAAGCAAACGGCGAATCCACTCTCTCTTACTGTCCTGTATCGCAATGAAATTACGTGTGCTCCATGAAGGTGATGAATCTCTTCACTGTCAGACCCATCGTTCGTATCAACCCATACAACCACCATCCCCCTTCCAAGACGCTCACAACCTTGCCCCATCCCTTACCGGGATCTTCTCCCACGCCTCCGCAGACCCACAACTCCTCACCCAATGCGGCTCACCCGCCTCCACGCCATCCAAAGCCATATGACCCACCTTCCTCCACATATCCCCCTTAATCAGCATCCCCTCTTTCCCCTCCCACTTCCTACAAACCGCCTCTGCGTTAGCAATTGCTCTCACGAGCTTACAGGCATGTCCATCATCCTCTACCTTATTGACTCTCCTGATAACCTCATCCATGTCGCTCTCTTTCGCGGGCGCGTAGTTATTGATCTCATCGATGAGGAGGGGCGGACAACCGCGGGAGACGTACATGGTGATGTCATTCCAGATTTTCCATTCCAAGAGGCGGCGTTGGGTGGATGGGGAGAGGGAGAGGAACGAGGTGGGGGAGAGGAAGGTGGAGAAGAAGATGCTGGAGTTTACGCAGTGCATGTAGAAGAAGTCGAATTTGATTTCGTGGGGTGGGCGTTGAGCGGCAGCTGTGTAGTATACTGTCGTTGCTTGCGTGTTAGTCTGGCCTTCTCACATGGATAATAACATCTGAAGTTAAACTGCGTCTGAGGGAGTGACGTACCGACGGCGTTGATCATCTCTGCAGTCTTCTCTTCGAGTTCCTCCTCTTGAACTGTATACTGCGTCGCATATTTGATCATCTCCTCTGGCGCTCTCTTCAAGATCCCGTCTCGGATCTTATTCCCGTCTTCAAATTGCGCTGCTTTGCTCAACTTGTCATCTTGTCTGCACTCCTCCAGTATCTGTACAATAGTCTTCTTCGGCCCGCCTTTCCCTCTGCTTGGTTCTGCAGCCTTTTCGCAACCAAAGAATAACGGCGCCATCCAATTATCGTGCACAGCGGCCTGCGCGAGCGCTTCTGCGATAATGGCGGGTTGCTGGAACTCGATGCCGAACCCGAGATGTATAATGGGATGCAAAAATCCGGCGTACATGCGAACTAGCATGTCATCTGCATGTTCGGTTTCGGAAAATAGATGTTCATGCAGTGCGCCTTGCCAGCCGTTCTTATCAATCTCTTGCTGGAAGTAGACGAGAAAGTCGTGGTAGTATTCTTCTTGCCCAAGATACGTCATGAAGCGCTCGGGCTTGTGCATGTCATCGACGATGGAATCTTTGAGGGGCTCGAGTGAGCGTTGGTAGGATATGTTTGCGTCATAGGCCTTTTGGAGTTCTTCTGGTGAGGCGTTGAGCGCGAATAGGGTGAGGAGATGGTGGGCGATATGATTCTAGGCGGAATTGTAAGTATTTGACACACACTCATGAGCACCATTGTCTTACATGAAATCCGCTCTGATTGTAGAAAATATGATGCTCCTTATGGTTGACCTGCAACAACTGGCTTGCCTTCTCTGCCCTCTCTGGTCTCAGTTCTTTAAAATGGTACTGAGGCTTCGCAGAAGCCTCTAGGTGAACTTTCGATCCGGTAGCCATGGTTCTCAACGAGCTCAATTGTGAAAAATCCGATTGCCGCAAGCGCGCAATGTGACTGGATGTCGACGGTGAATAACAGGCAAGTTTAGGGATAGCCGACAATATACGCGCAGCTCTGGCGAACATTTGCATGGGAAGTGCTCAACCTGCTTCAAGGTCTAGGTATATAGGGAAGCAGATTGTTAACATAAGATGTTGCATCGTTACAAGTTCTTATGATATGAGAAGTACGGAGGCAAGTTGAGATGCATTCGCTATGACGTTTGTGGGGAACCCTGCAGCTCGCAGCCGCCCCTCCATTACAAAACCTAAATGTCAGCACGGATCTTCGGTGCATACAAAACGCGAGGTTACAAAGAAGTTTATCGTTCTCAGTTGTAATGCTAGCATCCCAATACGTGATCCCGTGTCGTGCCCTACGTGCGCTAAGTCTACGTGGGTAAAAATCCCATTGCCTACCCAAACACCTTGCTATGCATCATATCGTAAGGACGAATAAATCAAGCACTTGTGCTTTCACCAGGAGGCGGAGATGACGCCTAGTATTTCTTTGCCTCCATACCCTCGGGTGGTTCGGGTACCACGGTCTTGTTGCCGACGTTACTCCAGTCGGTGCTCAATACTGTGCCGCCGCTTTCTTGGTAGCTCTTCATCATAGCTCGCTGCTGCTCAGGTGTAGCGCCGCTGTACAGCTGCTTGAAGAAGTGCGACGTCTCGTCGCCTTCGATTTCGTCTTTGTCGTCTAGATCGTTCACTACGACCTTGTCCCAGTTCTTCGCACCTGATTTGGAGGATGTTGGGTACGCGGGGGCAGTGTCTTTGGTCGTGCGGGCGGAGAAGGAAGAAGCATCGGGCGCTGGGGCAGTGGTAACGTCGCCGGCGGGGTGCTCGAGGTCATGCCACTTTAGACCTGTGGTCGCCTTCCGCATTGTTATCTCCAGCTTAGTGGGTGTGACTCGGTACTTGGATTGCGAAGGGTCGATCTTTTCGTATAGAGGGTCGGCGCTAAAGCTGTACTCTGACGATGAGTCGACGATGGGAAAGGAGACCGACACAGATGTTTCCTCGAATTCGACGCTCACTTTGTCCTTCGGTACGCCTTTAGCCATGATGGTAAGTGTAACAATCTCGGGCGACTGATACCAGTCGGTCTTGATCTTGTCTTTGGGGGTCGGCGCAACAGGCTTTGGGGCCTGGGCTGGAGCGGGCGCCTCAGCCTTGGGAGGAGCAGCAGCTACTGGTGCGCTGGGAATCTCGACGTCCGGGGTCTCCTGGATGGTGACCTTCCTCTTCTCATCGTCTTCTGGAACATCCTTCAGTTTTGTCGCAACCTTGGACTCCCAGATTGGCAGCATCTTGTCTTTCTCGTCAAGGCCTTTCAACATCTTCAGCAGGTACTCGGCATCTGCATACTTTCCAAGGTGGAACAAGGCGACGGCGCGTCGAAATTGGGCGTCCTTGATGAGCTCGCGCGAGCCGCGTTTCTTCGCAAAGACGACGGCGAGTTCGGCATCGCGGAGGGACTCGGCATATTTGGAAGTACGCTGGTAAGCTGTAGCGCGACCAATGTAGTATTTCACGGCGGTAGGATTGGCGGACAGAGCCTTGGTGTAGTGCTCAATCGCTTCGTCGGGCTTGCTTGCGCTGAGCGCGGCGTCGCCTTTGCGGGCGTCGTCCATGGCGGGGTAGTATGCAGTTGAGCGGAAGAAATGCTGTGGACGCGATGCGAGGGGGGAGTGAGGTCTGGGGAGTTCAACAGAGGCTTGCTCCTGGTCCTTGGGAAAGAAACAACTGAGCTATTTGTGTAATCACGACTGTGGAAGCTTCCATGGCTGCCTTCGAGAACCAGGGTCCAAACGCCGCTAGCCCAGTGCGGTCGTTGAAAGTCATACCAGCCTTCACTGCTCACAGCATGTCATAGTCACTGGCAGGGAAGAGGGTGTGTGGAAAAAGGTATAGGCATAGATGTATTACTACACAAAAGACCCTGCGCCTGCATTGACGGACAAAGTAGATGCATTGCCGACTGCGGCAGCCCCAAAACCCCAGAAACAAGAAAAGCAGTTGCTCCACATCTATTCCAAATGCTTGCTCAAACAGTCATCAGCTCTACATATCTTAGCAACGGTCCATTTAGAAGATGAGGACAGCGCCGAAGAGAGCGCTGGCTGCAATCATGCCCACGAAACGAAGGGGCACGTCCAGACCAGCAGCAGCACCCTGGCTATTGCTAGAGGCACCGGTGGCACCAGGAGTGGGCGAGCGGGTGGGGTTGCCAGATCCAGGAGTCGCAGTGGATTCGCTGGCTTCGCCGGCGAAATGCGAGCCATCACCCTCGAGACCGGGACCCTTGCCAGCACCCTCGTCCATGTACTTCACAGCCTTGGTGGGGATAGCAGGGAGACTGGTGCCCTTGACATGCCATTCATCAGACTCAGCAGGGCACTCGGAAGCCGTGCCGTTCTCCTTGTAGCCGCCGTCGCCCTGGGGGTTAGCAGTCGCATTGTAGGCCTTTGCAAGACGCTTAAAGTCCTCGTTGGGCTCAACGTCGCCGTTATCGTTGACCTCAACAAGACCGTAACCGTTGGGCTCGACAGTGTACTCGTAGACGAGTCCACCAGAGTAGACACTAGTCATGTTTTCCGAGTACAAAGCCTCGATCTCGCCCCAGTTACGCTGGTTGGTGATGCAGCCAAACTCTGACAGGAAGATGGGCTTGCTGTAGTTGCTGTAGGTCCTGACCTTGGCGTCCCATCCGGACTCTGTGAAAGACGAGGGGTCGCACCAAGAGTAGTCGTTGAAGGCAAAGAAATCGGAGCGCTCATCATCAGTACCGCAGTTGAAGTAGAGCGCTTGGGCCTCGATGTTCTCGGCGACATCAGCAGCCGAGTATCCGACGGGAATAACACGGCTGTGCCTGTTGGAGATGTACTGCTTCATGTCACGAGTAACGGCCTTGATGTAGGGAGCGGCGTTGGTGTTGTTCCTCGCGTTGATGACTTCGTTTCCGGAAAAGAAGAGGAGCAGATTGTTGTACTCGGCAAAGGCGTCGATGGTGGCAAATACGGACTGCAGGTAAACATCATTGTACGAGCGGTGCAGGGTGTCCTCGGTCTCGCGGTTGAGAGAGTAAACGGGCGTGTTGGCATCGAGAGCCAAGTAGATACCAGCGTCGTCGAGCATCTTCATGCCCTCGTCGTGGTTCTTAGAGTTGTCGATGGTGTAGATGCGAATGGTGTTGATGCCGAGAGCCTTGAAGTTCCGAACATCGCGTGCAAGACCCTCAAGGTCGAGCAGCGGGTCGGCTGCAGCGGACGCACCACCTATGATGCATTAGTATCGTAGTTTGTTGTTGTTGCTGTTTCACGACAACGAACCTGGCTGGTAGGCGACACCGCGAACGTAAAATCGCTCATCACCGGCAAAGAAGGCGTTGCCCTTAACTGTGACTGGTGGTAGGTTTCCCTTGGATTGTCGCGCGACGACACTGGCCAATACCGGAGCAACAGCAGCTCCCAGAAAGGAGAAGACGACACAGGCCTTCATGACTGACGAAGGAGAAGAAGGAGAATTAAATGACAAATAGAAGAGCGATTGGAAGTCTAACGAGTGACTGGTAAGTAGGAAAGGTAAATCTCACGCAGAGAACAGGCGACTGTTGGGGAAGAAGCCGGGATGGGCAAAGTATTTGAAGCGGCAACAGGGCAATTTCTTGGTTACTCCGAGTGCTACATGTGGAACTTGCCAACCCTCATAGTCTGTCTGGCGCTGCTGCGCGCCAAGTCGATGAGTATTGGCGTGCGCGCATGAACCGCGGAGACCCAGCAGCCAAGTCCATAGTCGTGAATTAGCATAAGCCCGCCCAGCCTTGGTCAGGGGCAACAAGGCCTATGACTGGCAGGAGCATGCCTGGACAATGTCTTGATAGCGAGTGAATTGCGCGTCCGCTGATTCCCGGCCACTTTACACAGCCTCCCTGAGAGAAGTCAGGACTGGTTCGTTGCAGGACAATTCGCGGCCGCCTCCAGCGACCGCGAGGCCATGAAACGGCAGAGCGCTTGGTCCTCAAAAGGGAAATGACGGTCAGCATCGCATTCCAGAGGAACCCTGTGGAAGAAGCGGTACACGACTGCATAGGCTCCAACTGCAATTGTGATGCTACTGTTAGTTTCCTGATCGTTTTGGGCGGTATGTTTGCCGGTCGGTGACAGCACTTGCAGCAGCCCGTGGAGATCCGGAGCGTAGCCTCAGGCAAAAATGAAGCTTATCCATCTACCTGGGCGTACGAGTTGTTGACATTGTTAGGCGGATTGCAGAGTGACACCTGTCACAGCTGGGGTCCCGGCTTTGGCACCCACGGCGCTGGAGATGATCCGCCCGGTTGGCTGCTTCCGACGCGTGCCGCTCTTGTCCGCCAGCGTCTCTCAACACAACACAATACCGTCGATATATCGACGCTCTACAAACAAGAAATTTCGCGAGTCGAAGAATACTGCGTCCTTAATGCTCTGAATTAATCGTACCCTGTAGGGTGGCCATCCGGCACAGGTGTGATAAACTCGGCCCATGGTCGTCTGCGGCAACAAGCAACGGCATCGAAGACTTCTGCGACGAGAAGTAAAACTTCCACTGTTAGCCGAAAACGGCGTAGATGGTCAACCTCAAGAGCTGCGTTACTTGTTTTCCGGTTTCTGGCTACAATACGGGTTTCCAATAAGTGGGTAGGTATGACGATGGACTTTTTTTCCCTCAGTCTGCTCGGGGAATGATCCGTTGTTGCAAAGAAAAGGATACGACTTTATGGAGAAAGCCAAGTGTAACAACTACGACCTGGGCATGGCAGAATCCTGGTTCCTGCGAAGTCACAACGGCCTATTCCCCGATGAAGTTGTCATTTGTTGTCTCAGGAATGATTCGTCAATATTTTGGTCGACGCAACCGACGCATCTATTCATTGAACGGATTCCAGACCCCACAAATCTATGCCATTAGGATGACATGAGAAGATACCACCATGCGTTCGTTGTCGTCGCACCCAACTATAGTTTCATGTGCAGCGCGCCCCAAAGAAAACAGCCGCGCCGCATGCGCACCCCAGTCGCATATTCGCAGCCGACGAACCACGAGAGAACTGCAGGCGCCACAAGGGCAATTACCCAAAGGCGAGGTTCGCGACCCCAAAAATACAGGGCGCAATCGGTCTAGATGATAAGATAGTGCGGCGCAATACATTCCGTGGGGCCAAAGGAACCCCTTGTGCAAGTGCAAGATAATAAGAGTCCTTCTCCGCTACGCATGTCTGGGACCACGGATTACAGTCACAACTTCACAGCCAAAATGCTTCGAAGTATACTCTTCACATCTTTGCCGCTCCTGGCCGAGGCCGCATATCTTGACCCATTGCTACAGCAGCAAAAGCCGTTGCTAGACTCAAAGCCAGTGTCTGGACGTGTAATCCCCCTTACAGTACGCTCGAATCCACTCTACGTTGCCTCAATCCGATTTAACGACCCAGCAGCTAGACCAAAATCTCCACTACACCTACACCATCTCCTCCCATGAGTTTGGCCCCACGCCTCTCGAGCATCTCCAAGAATCAGCCACCATCTACGAAATCAAATCCACCCACAAACCCATAGTCATCAACATCCCCCTCAACGCCTCGCTTCCCGGCACCGCTACCTTCCTCACCACCCCTGAACCAAGATTGTGGCCACAGTCTACCCATCAGTTTACGTGGACCCAGCAGCGACCACCAAATCCCCAATTGGTCCTAGGCGCCTACATTCCCTTGCTCGGCATCGGCATCAGAAAAGGCGGTATGGTAAGCATGCCCACTGAATACGCTACTCTCGATCTAAGCACACCATATATCCATGTTCCGAAAGGGATATGGGACGTCCTGCTACTAGCTACAAGTACCGAGCAGCAAGCTCGAGACGAGGAAGAAGTGTTACATGTGGATTGTGGGGCGTTGAACGTTTACCCAGATCTGGTATTTGGGGTTGAGCGAAGGGATCCTAGAAAAACAGAGAGAGTAGAAGAGGATGATGGGGAGGTCGAAGAAGAAGGCGATGATGACATTGAGGAGTTGATCATCAGACCCGAATAGTATGTTATGCAGACCTCGGAGGGGAAATGCGTGCTCCTAGCTAGGAACGCAGAATCTTGTCTTAACGACAGGGCAACAGTCAAGTTTGGTTGGGCGGCGGTAAGGGGTCGCGATGTGGTTTTGGATCGGCGCGGGGGTCGAGTTGGGTTTGGAAAACCAGTATGAGAATGCAGAGAGCGGAGGAAGTGAAGGGCGCTTGATACCCGTCGTAATGAATTTGCAGGGTTGTAGTGTTCAATGCAACGACTTAGTCACGTAGATGGTGTCTTACTCGGTGTAGCAAAATGGGGTAACGTCTATTATGCCGTGACACCAAATCGACCCCGAAGAAAAAGTGTGAGATCGCATAGACATGAGCAAAAGGTTCGCAACTCGTTAATGGAAAAAGGACATATCACTATACACCATCACATCCTAATCTACATCAAACAGAAACTCAGCGCAACAGCGCCTACAGAGACAAGTAGATACACCCAGCCTACTCTAAGTCCGCTCGCTGCGTCCTCGTCGTCTTCACCCCCCTGCGCACTTCCATCTTCCGTGCTGTCAGGATTCGCGTCCCCTTTGCCCTGCTGCTGCTCCAAACTTGTCACACTACCTGCCACACAAGCGCCCTCGTCCAGGCCTCCGTTATTCCCAAACGCCACATTTGCCGCCTTCTCCCATAGCCTTGTTACGTTGAAGTAGTCCTCGGGCTCGTACCAGATCCGACAACTCGCCGTGTCGTTCAGAAACTGCGTTGGTACGCCTGCCGGCTCAAAGCCCGCACGGATGTTATCCTGGAAGTTTACACTGGCGTCCATTACGGCAATGGGCGCGGTTGTTGGAAGGAATTCGGCCCATTCATTTGCTTGGGAGCGGGAGGAGGCGAATTGCGTGGTCACGTATTCGGAGAGGGCTTCCATGTAGAGTGTTGGGAGCACCAGGGTGCCTTTTGTGCCGCCGACAGCTACCATAGGACCTAAGGCCGGGCGGCCGCCGATGGCAAGGCTGCGTACGCCAGATTGTTGAACCATGAGTTCGGTGAAGATGGAGCATGTTGAGGCGCAGACGCCGTCGGTTAGTAGGATGATATCTTCGGCACGGAAGGGGTCCGTGGTGAAGTTGCTTCGCGAGTTGTAGCCTGTCATGGTTATGCCGATGGCGGTGCGCTCATTACTTGTTGTTAGGGGGTCGCTGAGGTTGTATTTGAGCAGAGCGGTGAACTTGTCGTTGTTGAAACGCTCGGGTGGGTACATGGTTTTCCAGTCCGAGAATTCTTCGCCAGTGGAAGAGAGATAGGCGTCATTACTGAAGGGGCTCGTGAAGAGTTCGGCGTTGAGCAGGTTGATTTCCTCGAAGCTGGAGAGACTCTCGCCGTAGACTTCGCTGGCTCGGTGTCCACGATACCTGTTTTGAGTTTGCGGTTCCTGAGACGGGAAGAATTGCAGATACATATCGTAGCCTGAAAGTACTTTGCCACCATTGTTGCCGCGTATATCAATGATGTGCTTCTCCACGCCGCGGGACTGAGCCTGCGATATATACTCCTGGATTACACCTTGGAACTCCTGAGCACCCGCGACATCCTCGGTGTTGAAGGTCGTCGCTACAAGCACACCAATCTCACCAGCACCAGTGCTGATGAAGAAACCAGCCAAGGGCACCAAATCCGCCGAGTGCGCAACAACCGGATCTGGGTAAAGCAATGGCACAGAACCGTGTTGCTGCGCAAATGTGCCCCTAAACTCATAGTCGCGTGGGTTCTCCAAATGTAGAGGCGGCAAAGTAGGATCCCTCTTCTTGACCCTCGTTGAGCTCGTCTCAGGTCTAATGTACGTATCATAGAAGGAATCGGCATCGCTGACGAAGTTCCAAGTCTCAGGCTGTAAGACAATAGCACCGTTGCTGTAAGTATCGGTCGTCCCATTCTCAAATGTGACGTTCGTCGTAGCACCAGGATAAAACCTCGGACTAGTAAAGTACCCATAGTTCTCTGCTGCCTGCATGAAGAACATGGCGTTGTACCGCGTATCCGGATCGTGGTAAGCGTTCAAGTTTGCCTCGTCTGTCAAAAACTGTACAACATCTGTTCCGTCGATTTGCGTGACGGGCGAAGGATCGTAATCAATGTCTGTGCCGTTGAAATCCTGCAAAGCCCAGATCTGCGGTATCTCGATACCGTCTCTTGATGCAGAAATCAAAGCAAAAGCGCTGCTTCGCCGCCATCTGAAGACTCCTGCGTATGCCATACCGTTCCAGCCAAGATGTCCGTCATGCGCCTTGACCATCAAGGATGCAATATCGATTTCGAAATCGAGTTCATTGTTGTATTGTCCAGATTGAACATTGCTTTCGATATTGTCCAGGCCGGCAACGACATCGACTGCTTCATTTGGCCAACCCTTTGGTGGGTCTTTGAGGTAATTGAGCGTCGATTGGAACTCCACTATCTTCTTGATCTCGTCGATTGTCAATGATGCATCATTCGAGTAGAACGGCAGTGATTTGAGACATGCGTATGCTAGTGCAGCATCTACGACTGGAAACTCCGAGGATTCATCCGCCACCAACTCGGCTATATCCCCACAGGCCTGATTGGTCTCTATCGGTCCAGAAACGCTCTCTGTGGTTGTTGGGTCAAGGTCAATGTCTTCTATTGGCGGTGGTGTCGGGGTCGATGTTGGCACGATATCGAACGACTGTGAGGCATCTATTGTGGCTGTGGCTGATTGTGCTGTTGTGACTGCTAGGAGCGCTGATAGCGCTATGAAAGACCTCATGGTCATGTAACAATGCGGGATATACGATGGGGTGTCCAAAAACGAGGATATAGATACAGAACGGTACGGTATGAATGGTATCACACGCGCCAACGTCGATGGACGTAACTTGACGAGTGTCCAACAAGGGTTCGGGCTTTGCGTTCGATTCTTCTCTTTCTGGATGTATAAATGATCTGGAATGTTACTTGTTGTCGTAAATCCTCGTACACCTCGTTTCTGCCGATAACTCGTGAACCGCCCTGAAATGACTACTTTTTTTAGGGCCAAGATACGTCAAAAGTGCCTCTTCGATCTCGTAATACACGCTCTTCAACCCAACTCTTCAAATCCGACCTCGGATAAAAACAGGAAGTGGTGGCAACGCGTGGGCACCATGGCTGTCTTAATCACAACGCACATAGCATAGCCTTGTTACCCGTTAAGGTTGTAAGGCTCAGGTGCCGCTGCCTAAAAACGCCTCTCATCTCGTGTACGTCTGCCGCGCTTTGTTTAGAGTCTTGGCTGTGGGAGCCCTGCGCATCCCATGCATTGTACATGTTGCTCAAAGTAGGCTGGCGTTGGGGTTAATTGGTGTGGTGGGCAAATCGGATGGGGAACATGGGGTAAAAAGCGGGACCAGTGTGTTCATTCGTGGCGGCTAAATCCTGTGGCGTCGTTATTGTGCGGCTGCCATTCGTAATTAGAACCCCGATTTTCATGCTTTTCTGACTTGTGATTCCGCTGGTATCGGTGTCCGAGAAGCTAAAGGTTCATGTGGCAGCTTGTACTTCCCGAGTGTTCCTTGGTAGCGAACTCCCTTCTCCGCTGCGCACGTCTCTTTTGCCAAGTATTTGGGACACCCACTGAAAATGCATGACGATCCGGTGACGAAACGAGATTAGCTGGACGCCCCAATCGCTCCATCCACACAGCCTCAGTAGACCGGTGAGGTAATGTCTTGCGGCGGCACGCCGAATCGTTTTGTGGGATGAGAACGTGCCGAACTGTCCAGTCGACTTGGGAGCCTTGAATGTGACGTGTAGTGTCTGTGGACACCTTGTCTGTCTAAGGCGCATCGCTCACTGAAGTGCAGTACGAGAATTCGTGGCAGTAGTGTTTATGCATTGGTGTTTCAGCCAGGGCACAAGATCTTCGTAGTCGCAGGATACATGTCAACAAACGAGATTAGCAATGTGTTCATGACCGACTTAGCTTGATGAGGCTGTTCGAAAATTTTGTGGAACCCACCTTCTCGTTGAAGATGGCTATGTATATCGTTCTATTTCTTTATGCCCACAACCACAAGGTTGCGTGGACTATATCTGTACTCGAATACGGGTTCGACCCACGCATGCTCAACTTCTTCCTGCTCCTTGAGCCACAGGTATCGGTCTGTGACAACGACAGCTTCTACAACGCCAGCGCTGAAGGCCATCAAACTCCACATGATGCTCAATTCCTTCTTCCGTTCAGCATAGCTGAATTCGTAATTCCTGATGTCATCATCTGTCAAGCCGTCCATCTTTTCCTTGATGAAGTTTGGATCAACCTCACAAAAGGAGTTCTCGGCAGTTAGTTTTCCTAGCGCGGCGCGCACGTAGGAGACGAAATCGCTATAGGCAAATTTGCGCAGGGTGCCGATGGTGAGGGGCATGGTTGTACCGTCCGAGGAGAGGCCAGGACCACGACCACTTGGTGGCGTCCAGTTTACTTGCGAGGTGTGGCCATTAGCTGAGACTGCCCCGCCAACAAGCCCTTGTCCATCCAAAGGTGCGGAGATCACACCGCGATCTAGGAAGATGCGCTGCAGCAGAGCTCGATAGAAGTGACGAGTGAAGAAGAGCTCCGAGTCGGACACACCCCAGTTGAAAGGTGCTTGTACGGCCATCATGCGGGCTGTGATGTTGAGACGTAAGCCTTTTGGTTGTTTAGCTTTGTCACTGTCTGCTTTCAAGTCATCATGGAACGATTCCAGAGGGGTATGTGGCAATGGGTAGTTAGCGAGTTTCTCTGACATGGGAAATCCCTGCGGGTCGAAGGCTTTAGAAGTAGACTCCAGGCGTGGATGATTAGGACGAAGCGTAGGTAGTTTATAGGTAGGAGGGCCAAGACGTTCTGTGACCAGATTGTAGCAACACCCTACCATTGCTACTGCCGAGATGTGCGGGTTTAGAAGCATGGAGCGAAGCCCATAATGAACGAGGTTGCCGCATGAGTGCAGCGAAATGACCATTGCGTTTACGTCCTTCGGCTTAGGTACAGCGTTCAAGTCGGTAGCTTCAGCGAGTACAGCAGTCTCCGAGGTCACAACCTCATAGGGTACGCGTGAGCTGTCCAGGACTTGTTCGATGACGGGTGTTAAATCACCGTCCTTGATGATGTGCTCCACGTATTGTACGCTCCCATGGCCTTCATTGTATATCTGTAACGTAGAAGTCTTAGTAGCCGGAACCGGATCTGTAAGCCCGCTCGCCTCAGCCGACGAACCAGGAGGTGCAGAGGTTGAAGTTGCTTGTGAAACTGGATGAATTGTGCAACCATCACCATCGCAGTTCACACCGTTCTGGTGTGATGGAGCTAAAGCAGCATTTTTCATAGCTGAACCAGACAAGGTTTCCTGATTACGTCTGTTTGACTCTGAGTCGTTCTCCTTAGGATTAACTGAATCCGATGCATCAAGTGGCTTCGTAGGTTCATTTCCCTCAGCCTTGTTGCCTTTCTTCACTTTGCCCATCTTCAGGCGGTACTCCTTTTTGTTCCTCATGACGATGGGCTTTGCTACCAGCTTGGCTAAGATGTCCATGTTCTTCGCTCCCTCTATGTTATGCTGCTTACTTTCCACAGCGACGATATGCTTAGAGTAAGGTGGAGCAGCGAGGGCGCGTCCAAGATAGTTCTGACCTGAGCCGAAATCCACAAGATGGGTAATTGGTTTCTTGTCAGACTGCTCTATTTCGGAGGTGAGTTTGTCAATGTAGCGCGCAAAGTTGTCAACCTCGTGCAATTTCTTGACTTTCATTCCGGTTGCGATGTGACGTGATATAGCAGTCTTTTGAGGCTCAAGACCGGAGTTGGGTGGAGGGAAGTCACGAGCCAACAGATGTTTCCGTACAGTCTGAATGTACTGTAGCAGTTCTTCGGGCGGTGCAGGACCATTCCGCCAGGTCTTGTCGTTAGTTTGTAGTTCCGGGTCGAACTGGCCGAGGTCTTCCGTCATCAAGACATGCAGTATGTCCATGACATCTCGTGTCCTAAACCAGTCTCTCCATGACTGAGGCAGTATCTGGGAGTAGAGATCAGGAGACCTAGTGTAGAAATCCAGGATATGGACACCTCCACACAGCGTCTGAAGTAGCCATGAGGAAGTTGTCAGGTTCAGCAACGACTCGACGTATTCTTCAGTGTTGGTGAATTCGGTGGGAAGAGGGAGAGGCGTGTCCGGACCCATCTTGTCACCCAAGACCTCTTACACGGAAGCTGTTCTTTTGACGATGTCGGGATGTTGGTGAGTGTTGCGCCATCGGGACGGTGGAGTTGGAGTTGTCGACCCATTGTGGGTGATTTTTTTTGGGAACGAGGGTCCGTGCCGAGGTGTTGAGGCGCGTCATCGCTCGACCCGGACCGCTTATCGACACGCTCCAACATTATTACCACTTGCGCTTCATCACGCCCGTCTTGCTTCACGACTATATTCTGGAGGTGCAGTTCGTGTCGCATAGCCTAGAATGATGTCATCACAGAACGACGAGGATCCTTTCCTCCAGGTGCAGGCGTAAGACGGTTTCATTCGTGGTCTAGACTTGTCCGTTAACACTTGTCCCAGAGACGTACTATCCGCTCTCAACACCGCGCGACCGCTTTTCAAGTCGTATCTACGTATTCGCTCCTCGGCTTCATCGGCAAACAGTCCCGAGCTCCGAGAAGCGCGTAGCGAACTTGAACAGACACTCCAGGACCTCAGCCAGGACCTCGAGGACCTGGTAGAGAGCGTCAAGGCTGTGGAGCACGACCCCTATCGGTTCGGCTTGGAGATTGACGAAGTAGAGCGACGAAGAACACTAGTCAAAGATGTGGGCTATGAGATTGAGAACATGCGCGAAGAACTACAGCAGACGGTCCAACATGCGAAGAACAAGGGCAAAGTCGCTGCCAATGGCCATGTTTTACCAGACCCGGATTCTTTCGAAGAAGAAGACAACTACGCCGCATTCGAGCAGGAAAGACAAATGGAGATGATGCACGAGCAGGACGAGGCCCTTGATGGCGTCTTCCGGACTGTCGGCAACTTGCGCCAACAAGCCGACGACATGGGTCGCGAGCTTGAGGAACAGGGCGAGCTACTCACCGATGTCGACAACGTGGCAGACAGAGTGGGTGGCAAGCTTCAGACAGGTCTTAAGAAGGTCGGCTGGGTGATCAAGCAGAACGAAGGTAGGATGCTTGTTGTTCGTTCAACGGGCGTTGCTAACTCTCCTCAGATTCCTGGTCCAGTTGCTGCATTGGCGTCCTCATCTTCGTCCTGACCCTCCTACTCGTTCTGCTCTTGTTCCTTTGAACGCGGGAAATTATACATCAACCTCAGGCACACACGGAACATGCCCTTCCGAGCTCCCAAACACCGAAACCCCAGCGCCGAGTATCATATGGCTATCGTTTTGGCACAAGCTTTCCGGTCTTATGGTACCAGTCAAGACCCAGCTTTACTTTGATATACATCGGCCATCACAGCTGGCGACGGCTGCAATATCCTTGACGATGCACGCATGACAAAAGCCCTAGGACTCCGTCGCAATCTGCCAGATCCCAGCTCTTGGCTTGCATTGCCGGTGCTACTAGACGGGCAATTTATTCGGGGTAATCCATCCTTCACTGGCGCCTTTGCATGAATGCATTGCGTATGCGGTGAGCATGTTCCGCAAACATGAACACATTTCCACTGCTCAACCCATTGGCTAAAATATGCTCTCATGCTAGCGAACTGGGAGATATGGTGCATCCGAACGGCGCAGTAATTTCGCAGATGTCGTAGGTTGTTCAATGCGCGTTGATGAACCGAGAGCTTTCACGCCGACAACAGCATTCCTGACGCTGTCTGTGTGAGACTTTCAGGTTCTATTCAAGATCTTCTCGAGGATCACACTCGTCATTGCTTTTTATCGAGTCGTTCTATAACCAGCTATATCCTAGCCACACCTTCTTCAACGTTCCATTACTGTGCTTACGATGAGTATTCTATATTTCTGTCGCTTGCGAGTCATCACTGACCGCATGGCCACATCGTACGACAGCTACAGCGAATCTGAGCAGCCGCTTAACAAGCCGGACACCAAGAGAGTTGAAATTAGTTCTAGAATTCCGCGTCGAAAATTTACTTTTATCTGCATTTCTCTCCTTCATGTATTGGTTAGGAGTGCATCCATGTCTTGTCACTTAACTCTACGAGAGAACATTCGGTCCGCGAGATATAACGAACATCGCGCCAGTGGTATTAATTTGGCTTCAGTAGGTGCTCGGAACCCTGTCCGTACTAGCCCAATGTTCGGGGTCTATATGGCGCGCTGTTCACTCCAAAGGTCGCACACCAATATTACCATCGTAGCGCTCGCACCCTTATCTACGCAGCGCTGAGCAATCTCACCGAAGCCAACACTCATGGTATCCCCTTACCTGACCAACTCGCCTAAGCTCTTTGAGCTCCAATTCGCGAAGTGGGCCTGCCAGGCTTGAGAGCCGATCCGACTCCGTTTTTTTTAAAGGTACCGATAAGAGCGAGAGAGCCAGTCCTGGTGAGATTGCTTACGCTATCATGAACGGTACACCTAAACCTGGTACAGAATGCGTTAAAAGTCAGAGGAGGCATCATACGCGCACAGCTAGTGCTCCACATGCTACCTCACAAGGGGGGTTCAAGAAAGAGCTCGACGCAAACATTATCAATTAAACAGTGCCGCTCATGCAGAAGTTACAAATGATTTAGGCAGCAGGATATCACGAGACTTCCAAAATAAGTTAGAAAGCGCTAAGTCATTCGGAACGGGAAGTAAGCTCGGCCATATACTTTTCGGCCACATATACTTTTCGGCCACCCAACCAAAGCAGCCACACAAAACAAAGTCGCGATTTTTGAGTAAGGTGCTTGCCTGTTAAGCCTGTTGAGCTGCTGCTTGGTTAATAGCAGCCTTAATACTCTCAACGTTGCTAAACTGCTAATTTAGATTAACTTGAACTCGCTTTCTTACGCGTATAACTGTAGTACTATGTAGTTGATATTTAAGTTGTTGATTTTCAGCCTTAAGCTGAGCTGCCCTGGTGTTAGCTTCTGCAATAGCCTTGCCTGCCTTGCTAAGCACAAGCCGGGTGCTTTGTGAGAAGAATTCTAACAACTTTAGCTGTTTTTGAGCCTTATATAAGGCCTGTAAGCTCTAAGGTGTAGTGGATATTAAGTCTAAGGTAGCTGACGCCTGGCTAGTAGGTAGAAGAGTAACTGGCCTGCTAGTTACTTAGGATAATAGCAGTACAAGGCCTAGGTTGTATAGGCAGAGGCTAGAAGCCCTCTAGCTAGCTTGTATTACATAATTTAACAGAGCTTCTTCTCTTACCTTGTTGTATAACACAACAAAGCGCTCCTTCTTAATAAGTGCTGCGTTATTAAGGGTAGAGAGAGCTTAGATCTTACTACAGTACCTGCTCTTAAGTACTAAGAAAGGAGCAAGGTCTAGCGGCTAAAGTAGGTGTAAGGCGTAAGGCGGAAGGTATAGGAGGTGGATCTTGTTCACCTTGCAGAGCCACATAAAGTCGATCGGTATATAGGAGCTATAGCTATTAAGTAGAAGTAAATAATAGCCGCTAAAAGATAGTAAAGTGTTTAGTATAAAAATACGCTGCAACTATTTATATCTAATTAAGTTTAATGTTTATTTATTCTCTAATGTTGTGTAGAGCTAATTAGGTGTGCCCTGTACAAGGAACTACGTTAATTGTAGATGCTTGCCCTTAAAGATAACTAGGCATTAAAGTTTAACGCTAACGGCTAAGATAGTCTTAATAATTAATACCTACTTACGATCCTCTAGAGATTTAATATAAGCCTTCTTCTTTAAAGAACTAGCAACTACTTAGGAGTTTGTATATACCCCTAGTGCAACTCTAGTCTTATCTATATTCTATATATCCTTATACTGTATGCCTAGCTCTATTCGAGTACGCTTAAACAGCTCAAGGAATGCTTAAATAGTCTTATAGCTAGCTGCCGTAGTCCGTGCGCTCTTAATTGTTTAGCTAACTATAGAGGCGACGCGTGGGTTGCGGGCAATAAAATAGAGTATTTATAGTTGCCTGAGAGGCTCGTGGTTGCTGTTTATGCGGAGGAGCTAGGTGGCCATTTCTCGTACGCGTGGATGGGAGGGAGGTTGTGCGCGTGAGTTCTTATTGAGTATTTAGTCTACTAAAAAGGCCTCTTATTCTAGAGTTAATTGCTACTGCTGTTGATAAGCTATCGCGTGTAGTTAGCGGCTCTTTATGCGCTCTTGAAGCGACGATTGGGGAACTCCGTACGCCTGCGCGGCCTGTCGCTAGCTTCTAAAAATACCAGCATTAAGATCGCAAATAGCATTATTAAAAGCAACTTCTCGGGGATCTATGTTGAGTGTGTGGCGTTAGCAGTATAGAGCGCCAAATTCAGAGTAACGCGTTGTGGTGGGGTGGCCGAGAAGTATATGTGGCCGAAAAGTATATGGCCGAGCTTAACATTTAAGCAAGAGAAGAACAAGCAGCTACCAAAAGATTGCCGTCTTCCGGCAGGGAGCTTGATGAACATTTGATAAAGAGTACAAGGACCAACACAGCGCCAGTCAACAGTAAAAGCAAGTGAGTGTTGGTCTACTTGCTGTCATCTCATGCGCATCCCTGACCACTGCTGACGAGCTACTGTTAGTCGGTCATGGAGTCAGCAGCGACGACCGTCAGCTTACAGCGGATGGCGGGTGACTTACCATGGCGCGGCCCAGATTCTGACCAGACTTCTTACTCGCTATATGCACTGACGTAAGCGAGACATCTCTAGGACGCCTCCTGGCCACAACTCGTCACCACCAACATTGACCGTCTATAATCGCTTTGTACTGGCAGACCTTGCCGGTGAGCTCTGCTTCGCTCTGCAGAACCAAGCTCCTCGTATCTCCAGCGCTAGCCGATCAGAACATGCTGGTTATTCACTATGTTTTGAATGCACAACATGATACTCTACACTTGTATGCCTTTTTTTTGGAACGCCGTGTTATCGTTCAATGGAGATGTCACGCATAATAACGTGAAAGACGTATCATGTTGACTATCCTTAACCGGTGCTTGCCGCCTTTCAAGCATAAACATCAGTTACAATCAGCAGAGTAGAGGAAAGAGCTCATTAGCTCGTAAGAGTTCTACAAGCACGAGCTCGAATACGAGCTATAACATCATTCTCCATATACCCACGTGATAGCACCAACAATTACGGGCTCGATCGGATGACCAGTGGCCAACATCATTTTCTTAACTCGACTAAGTCTAATTATTTGGCGGCTTATCTCACGTCTGCAAAAGCATCAGTAAATTCTTCTACCATGGCATCATCTATGGTCAACCCGCAAAAGGGATGCGCCGCCAACTGGAAAGACAGGAAATATTCCAAGCTTAGAGCTTTTATAGTATATGATGGAAAGAAGGAGGCTTGCTATACGTAACGGATGTTACAGTAACGATGATACGCTGAGCCCATCAGACAACATAAAGACAAAGCCCTCTCGTTATAAAGTAGAGCTTGGTTGCAATCTAGAAGGGCCAATTCTGCTACAGTATCCCATCCATTCGATCAACAATACTATCAAGTTCTATTACACCAATCGTCAAGATGCAACTTACAGCCCTCGCCGCCCTTCTTGCCTCTGTGGCCCTGACCGCTACCGCTGCGCCTGCCACTGACCTCGCCCTTCGCCAGGAAATCCCGCACGTTCGCGCCACCTGTACGTGATAGCTCTACGCGTAAAACAGCTTCTCAGGGATTATGACTAACCATCGTATCAACCTCCAGTTTACCGTGACACAGGATGTGGCCGCGACGGAAGCTCCTACGGCGACGACTACGTTCCACTCCAGAACACCACCGCCACCGGCCTGAGCACATGCATGAACCTGCCCCCAAGCTTTAACTTCCCGAGCACTTATTTCAATGAGACTAGGAGCCTTACTAGGACAAGTATGTATTTGTAGCGTGGTAGTGAATTCGGAGTACGAGAAGCTAACCTATGATATTTAGTCCGTTTCTACGACCTTCCTTGCGCCCAACTTACCAGCGTTGATAGCGGACGTCACATTGATATTACGCCTGGATCGGTGGGTTGCCAGATGCTGACGCTGAAGTCTTATGTCACTTTGTAGACGAATTGGTGTGATGGGGAATCAGTCAGCGGGGAGGATGCGGAAAGCTTTGTTGGAGGGCAGTTTGATGTGATATGAACCGGGTCCAACACTCTTATTCATGTCACAGCATGGTTGGAGTTGAAAGTGGCCTGCCCATCTTAGATTCTTCTAGTCACTTGTTTACAATAGAATACAATAACCCGGGGCGACCCGGCATGCAAGATTCTGGAGAGTATAGTGATGATAGCTTTTGAGCGGTAGTTAATTCCTCAAAGTCTAAGCTGTGATTTTCTGTAGGTACGTGCAGAAGATGTGTAAGCTTGCGTGGGGTTGACGGTAGGCGGAACGTAGCACGTGTATGCAGCCACTTCTCACGTGAACGTGTATGCATGCACGGTCCTAGATCAGCTTACCTGCAAGATCGAACAGTGGCACTAGATCGAGATGCTTAGAAAGCTAGGTCATTTCACAGCTTGCGACCAATACCTAGAACGTGGCGTCAAATCATAGTCAACGCATGAGGGCTGCTTGGTATACGTCCACCAACCACCAGCCACCAACGTGATGATCTTCGTGTTATGTCGCCTCTCAGCTCACGAAACGGCTTTGAGGGTCCTATTCGCTCAACAAGAGTACCTCAACAGCGTTGCATGCCTTGCGTCCGACGAAACTCAACTGGAATAATGCAAGCCACCAACTTCACGATTGGAGCTGAGCTTCATCCTAGGGTTTGTGGATGAGCGCGATACGTAACGTCAACTTTACCTAACATCCATTCATCGGCCGCTGGGTGGAAGTGTAAGCATTATAGTAGGACCTTTAAAGCAGGCATTGTACGCTCCATCTTCACTTGCCCTTACATCACATCAGCTCATCTCATCTCCCTCCTTCCTCATCCATCTTTCTATACATCTCCCAGACAACCCCCTTTTGGCTTCAAACATGCAGTTCGCCACCCTCACCACCCTCCTCGCCACTGCCATCGCAGTAAGCGCCACCCCTGTCGAACTAGAGGCGAAGCGTCAGCTGGAAGGCGCTCCTCGCGTCTATGCCCGCTTCTTCAACGACGGCGGCTGCGGCCCCTCTCCCTGGGCCGAGGACACTGTCTTCCTGCAATCGGAGACTGTAGGACTGGCTGGATGTCAGGACCTGACTGTTGGTCCTTTTACTAGCACGTTCTTTGATATCAACAACTTCAGCAGGACTGGTATGTAACAAGCTGCAATACATGAAAGGGCACACTACTATGAGGAAGGATGAGGCGAGAAGAGAATCTTGCTAACAAGATTACAGTGAGGTTCTTCAACCTGCCTTGCTCCCAGCTCACGTCTACTACGAGCGGAAACTTTATTGATATCAAGCCCGGTCAGGCTCCTGGATGCCAAAACCTGGCCATTCGCTCTTGGGTTACCATCTAGATGGCCTTGGCGTGTGAAACGTAGCTCTGGCTTCCGCCGTATATGTCTATGGAATATGTCTATGGAAGTTGATGGGTCTCAACTGCTGGGTGAACCCCTGGTGACGATGGAAAGGTAGAGAATGGTGGTGGGCAATGTGAGATGAGTCGGGTCCAACACTCTGATTTCGTCTTGCGGGTGTTTGTTTCTTAGTCTTCTTAGTCGCTCCTTTGATATGAATTGAAGATATTGGGGACGCCCCCGCGTAAAAACCTACCGCGTCTTCTGTTGCAGTGTAAGATAGAGCATTGCTGTTTTGGCTGAAGGTGTCCCATAGGGATACCTCGCACTATTGTCAAAAGTCGCATAATTCACAGTTGTTAAGTACGGAAATCGATGCCAAAGCCTTGCTTATATCGGGCAACAGCAAAGTATTGGAAGCAAGAAGATCTATCTTGGCGGGTAGTTGTGGCAGCTGGGCGCAGAGATGGCAGCCACGCTGGTATACGAGTAACTGTGACATAGTGGAGTGCACCAACGAATCATCAGACCACAAGCAAATCTGGAACCAACAGAAAAGACCTCGCATATCCTCGCAACAAGAAAGCATTACGAAAGAGGAATTTGCGCATCCCTGCCCTCGACCGAACACAATCGTGGCGTCAGCAACAACACACCGACGAGAAAGAACTTTTCACAGCACGAGCTCATAGCATCACCTGGATGTCATATGTTACATCCCAGACAATAATGCATCCAAAACACAAAGGACATTTACTCTTACTAAAAACGTCATCTGGGGCGGTGGCTTATGATCATGCGTCTGACTTTACCGAACCATTCACTAGCATGGATCTCAAGGTGACTGAGCCCGTGAGTTTTCCAGGACGATTGGACTATACGGTTGGGAAGTTGGTCCAGAAAGTACGGTATCAAATGTCGTCTAGAGCATGCCGTGTACAAGTTATAACGTGGACAGTGTTAGACCAGGTGAGTATAAAGCAGACCTCCTCTGACCTTCCACTTCGCTTTACCACCACAATCATCACAATCCTATTCAAAGACTCAAAAAACTTCAAAAACTTTCAAACCATCCAATACCAAGAACATCATCAGAATGCAGCTCACCACCATTGTTGCCCTCCTCGCGGCCTCCGCTAGCGCCGCTCCTGGCGCGCTCTCTCCACGCCAGTCGTCTGGAAGCGTGCGTGCACGCTTCTACAATGAGAACAGCTGCGGCCAGAACGGAACGCTGCCTCCCAGAGCTGAGGTAGTCCTCCAAGCGAGCGATGTCGCAGGGAAGCCAGGATGTCAGGATTTGACCGTCGGGTCATTCCCCGCTGTATTCTTCGACCGGAGCACCTTGTCAAGGAGGGGTAAGACGCTGTTTCTAAAACTGATATGAACAGTCGCATGAATGCTAACAATTCACCACTCAGTTCGCGTCTTGGACGTTCCTTGCTCTCAAGTTGCGGATAACTTGGACCAAACCCAGGGACACTGGATTGACATTGGACCGGGAAGCAACAACCTTGGGTGCTTTACCTTGACTGCCCGTTCTTATGTCACTCTGCCGTAGAGTGCTCACCTTGTTGAATGGTGTGAGGGTAGTTTGACAATTTGAGCTGAGAGGGAGAAAGAGATCGAGATGTGTTAGATTGGGTCCAACACTCCAGTCTACCTACACGAGTGTTCTTTTCCTTTGTGATTTATCATCTTCTCGTCACTCGTTTAGTTAGAAAGTAGAAAACATTGGGCAACCACCTACCGTTTCCCATCGTTCATGGACAAGTGCCGTATTGCTCTCGAGGTACCTGCTTTTTTCTCTAATGCTTATTTAGGTCATTCACCAATCACTTGATTTTATATGCTAACCGAAGTGAGCGTTTGCTCAATCAATTTTGCGCTCCTTCCAAATTCACCTCCACCTGAGTCACGAGAACTGCCGCACTGACTTCCGTGCCTCCAACAAAGAGTTACAAATACCTTCCTGCTATTTATCATCCAACCCACTCTGCCCGAATTACACGCCAACCAACTTCACTAAACACCGACGATGCGTCTCCTCAGTCTCATGCTCCTGAGCATCTTCGCCTTGTGCGTCGTAGCCGCGCCCACAGACTTTGAGCTCCACTCTGCGCTCGCCATCCCCGTTCCCAACTCCACGACCTACGACGCCGACCTTGCAGCAGCAGTTGCGCACGCCCGTTCCCACCCGTCCTCCTCCGTCAAGATGTCCGCCACCGATGCACAAACGAGGAGATGCGGCTGGTATCGTCCTATCCCCCACGGCCCCTACAAGCCCGTGTACACAACCGGTCTATTACTCTGCGGTGAGACGGATCCAGGCGAAGAGATGAAGTTCATCCTCAACCTTCACTGCGGATTCTGTGTGGTCTTTGACGGTAAGTGTAGCCATATTTTCCTTCACAGCTAGTGTGACGCTGTCGACATTGAAAAGAAAAAGATTGACGCCTGTTATAGAACATCAATGTCAAGGCAACATCCTCTGGAACGGTGGACCGTCAACGCCTCCAATGGAGCTTCCTGCCGACAAATCCCACGCTGTCCCGGGTGGCAAGAGCTACTTCTGCTACTGAGGGATAGTACAGGTGCTGCGGCTGAGGTAAACTCGAAATCTAGCTAGCAGTGGTTGTGATAGGACGCGAACAGCGATGGGCTCTGCATATGAAGGATCAGGTCTTCCACGTTATGCAATGTCGAGGTAGCGATCAGTCACACTAGCGTATCCCTTCACTTTGTCCTTCAGGAATAGAGTACCAAACACATTCACAGGGACACGTCATGTTCTCTATCAATGCGAAGAAATGGCAACAACAGTGGGAAATTGACGAGAAAATGCTCGTGATCGCTGAACAGCTAATGAAATGTACATTCTGAACAACACAAAAGCCTGGAATCCTTCCCTTCATCAGTTCTTTTACAAACAAATGAGCATTTCCTCTCCGCCCTCTCCCTCTCTCTTTCTCCTCTCTGGAAATCAAAATGTACCCCCCCACCACCACCCCGACCCCGAAGCAGCAGAAAGATGTAAACAACCAGGATAAACAAACCGTTGTATATTAAACTTGACATACCAGAAGCAGAAATGAACGCGCATCTAGCCCTGCACGCGCGTATGCACGATTACGAAGAACGCGAACAGGAACGGGAACGGGAACCCGAAGCGAACATACACGCAAGTACGGATAGTGAGGTCGAGAAAGTGAGGTCGGCCAGATGAGGATGCAGCAGTAGTTGGGAAGGAAACCCAGCATGTAAATGGGGCTGAACGCGATACAAAAAAAAGACAGCGTCGAGGGGAACCGACAGACATGGCAGTCGTTAGTACCAGCGGCGAAGCCACGATGCTTGCAAGAAACGAAGATGCACAGGAAAAGGCCGTCGCAACTGCTGTACAAGAATGCAAGAACCGTGGAGATGACAAACAAAGTGAAGGCGATCGCAGACACACACCAGCTGAGGCATGGACAGAGAGTCCGCATTTCCTTTGGGGATTATGGGAAAAAAAAAATATCATGATTCTTGGAATGATATAACAACATTATCTCGTACTTCCTTCCCCACAACTGTGAACGTTATCCAAAGACGCTTTGTCCTGCAGTGCTTTCTCCATCTCTCTCTTCCTCTCTTGTTCTATTCCTCCAAAACGCCTTGCTGGCTAACGACGATGCGTTGATACATGGTAGGTGGCGTGTATAGGGGCATTTGTGAAGTCGTTTGTGACTTCTGTCATGGTACTCTTTACGTGAGAATGCGCAAGTGGTCCGAGATCGGCGTAGGGAGTCCATAAAAGAATTCTATGCCGCCTACGGAGGCACAGAATCATCTGTGGATGAAAATAATGGGGGTGTCGCTTGACCCGGCGGAGCGTAAGCGTCGAAGTGTTGCCGCTTCGACTAAAAGCTAATCCAAGGTGCTGGATTATCTCAAGTCGCTTCTGTACTCGACTTCTCTGCTTCTGCTTCAATGCTTTGTGTTGTTTCCTCGCTCTTCTTGGTTTCGGGTTCTTCTTCGGGCTCTGTCTTTGGTTCCGACTTAGGCTGCGCAACCGTTTTGCTGACCACTAGGCCAATAAGATGAGAGCCAACGTTACCAGCACCGTCAATAGGCCCGAGTTTTGCATCGAACAGCTTCGCCTCGCGTAGTAATCTAGGAGTTTGTTAGCCGGCATGCATATATCAAGTTTAGCCGTTACATACCGTGCTTTGCCACCAGGCGTCTTGACTGTCGCCTCTTTGATGACGTTGCCGACCTCCTCCCTGTAACTTTCAAATACAGGTCCCATAATCATGCAAACTTGAATCTCGCTCAAGTACTTGTTAATCACCTTGTGCATCGTCACCGTATCCTTGGTCAAACTCTCCATACTAGGACTGACATCTTTGGTGATCTCGGCCTCGGTATCCCATTCCACCTTCTTGAGGCTGCGCATATGGACCTTCGCCCTTCCAGATAAGATACCCGTAAGCTTCTCGTGGATCTGGTTTTGCTGATCGTACAGTAGGCGCTTGACGTTGTCAAATTCGCCAATTGAGGACTTGTTGGAAGCTGATGCGGCGCGACGTCGGAAACATTCGCGGATATATGGCAAAATGGCGACAATGAAGGAAAGTGTTTGAGAAGCGATGGCGAGGTGCTTGGTATTAATGTTCTTCAAGCCAGCTGACTGCATGGCGCCGGCGCCGAGGATTAGTTGGCAAAGTCGGGAGTTGAAGAGTTTGATATAGTCGCACAGAGAGGCGGATACTTCGGAAGTCATACTTGGCATAGCGGAGACGAGAACTTCGAAGCGCTCGATGCCGCGAAGGATGACTGTTGACGATTCGGAGATGGTGTACTTCTCTTCGTCCACAACGGCAGGAATGGTGGTCTTGTTCTTTTCCTTTGGCTTCTCTTCTGAGGTACCGTTGGCTTGCGCTGTTGTGCCATTGGTAGTCGGCTTTTTGATTTCTCGAAGAAAGTCACCGGTTTCTGCCCAGCTTGATGGGTCGCTCTCCATGCCCTTCAACAACCGTGCTAAGACCTCGGTATCCTGTGCGTCAAAGTCCCTAGGTTCCCAGCGATCTGAGTCCATTGCTTTTACGAGCTCTTGCTTTTCAAAGTCTCCAAACTTGGACACGAAATCATTGATGTGGGTATTCACAACACCCTTGAGAGCGGCACCAGAGCGCCCTGAAACAGCTTCGCACTCGTCGGCAAACAACTTACACATGTTAAAGTACCGTAAGAAACGTTCCAGGGGAAGATTAGCTGTGGCTTCAGAGCGGACCTTTAGGAGCTTGGTGATTTGAGTATGTGCTGCGTCGACAGCCTGACCCAGCAGGCTAGACATGTCTAGAGCTTGCATAAGCTCCATCTGCAGGTCGTGTGGACTTGGAGCTGGAACGCCGTTGCCTATGTAGTCATCAATACTATGCATATACGGACTCCTTGGTGGCGATCGGAGCCCACCAGCAGAGGCAGGAGGGGTGGTAACACCACTGGTAACATCAAGAAGCACCTTGATCAGCGTACTCAGACGACGTAGTGCTTCCCCAATATCGGTGAAAATGTTGGCGAAGAAAAGCTCGGCATCTTCGGGATCCATTGCGCGCAAGTTCCGTGCAAGGATGGAGTTCTTGTCCTGTTGACTAGTACCTCGACCACCTCTTGTGGATACGGAAGCCATGGACCCGGTATCGTCTTCTGTTGAGCTCGGTAGATGTTTCCGGATGATGACCTTCATCTCCTTGATCATCGCTTCTCTGAGAGTAGCGCTAGCTTGATTCGTGAATTGCGCTCCGCTCAGGCCATATAAACTAGCTCGTAGTTCTGCGCGCAGCTTTTCGTCTGTCGTCATATAGGCAGGTAAAGTCGTCTTCGGTTTTTGGCTGCTTCCCCGCGCTTTTTGCGAGGCAGCTGTCCACCGTTCCAGCGTGTCATGAGTCGGTACTCGTTTTACATGCTCTCGCAGGTCAGTGAGTAGGGTGTCGACAAAGCGCACCTCAAATCCTCTCCCTACGCGGAACTTGAGCTCGGTGATACTCTCGAATACACCGTCTAGCGCTCTTAGATTACGCAAATCGATTAATTGCGGAGGTAATCGTGACTCAAGCCAAGAGATACTTTGAGCTTCAGTCGTGTCCAGCGCGCCTGTTATCAGTCGTTCAATAACATCTATCCCGGTCATTGCAGTCTCGAGGTCACCGTCAACGACGGCGTCGTCACAGTGTGATAATCCAACGATGACAGCTTGCAACTGGTCAACCGAGTCTGTCAGCCTCCTTAAGTTCTCTCTCCGCCTTTTCATCTCAACGATCTTCAGGCCTCCTATTGCCATCTGTTCGTCCAGCTTTCTTAGGTCCTCTCTAAGTCCTTTTATCCTTGTGACCGAATCTGATGCCTCCGTCTGAAGTTGGCGTAAAGAGCCGAGCGCGGCAAAGAAGGACGTTGATGCTGTCGATATGGCAGAGATCAAGTGCACCTCAACCGTGTCCATGTACCACGACAGCTTCTCTTGCAGTATCGCATTCGTAGCTAGAGCCTTCCTCACAGTAGGTTGTGGCATATCCAGAGACCCGTTTGCGCCATGGTCAACGCTGCTTGCTGTTCGCACTGGCTTGACTACCTCGGACCGCTCGCTGACTACGTCAAAGGTTCGCGGGTTTTCCAAGTGAAAGTTGTCGTCGAAGTAGATGTTGGGTATTGTAGAAAGGGGCGTAATAGCTGGTAGGGCGCGCTTCGACCCGCTCTTTCGACGCTTCGGTTTCGGCGGGCCACTAGGAGCAGAGGGTGTTCCTGCCAAGTTGGGTGTCCCCGCTGGCGATTCAGTATCTTGCTTGTCTGCCCCCCTTCGCGCTGGCTGAGCGGACTCTGCTTCCGCCTCGGCTTTTTCGCGCTGGAAAGCCTCGTACAGACTGCCGACTTGCGATAGGTACGGATTGAAGGCGGAAGGCTCAACGTGGGCAATGTTTGTGAGAGTCACGGGTGGAATATCTTTCGTTGATGGCGGGCGGTGGCCCGGAGTCACTGTAGCGGTGGTATGCGGGACCATGCCAGTCCGCATAATGGGAGGCGTGAGCAGCGTTGAGATGGCTGAGCCGGGGTTAGCCTCTTTCATAATCATCCACGCATTCATAGTATATACCCACCATTTCTGCCCTGCTCTGTCACTGCGCCCATGGTGCTCTTGAAGCCGCTGTCGAGTGAACCGCCGATCGAGTGTATCGAAGACGCCGTTGAGCCACGTCGCGGCTTGTAGCGCCCGCCCGTGGAGCTAGGCCTGTTTGACCAGTCATGGTTCGATGAAGGGAAGGGGAAGGAGCCCTGAGGTGGATTCGGCGACAGGAACTCGAAGCTCTCGGTCGATTTCCGTGGCGTATCGGGCGAGGACATGATGGCGGCGCAGGTCGGGGGTGGTGAATAGGCGGCGGCATGGGTGGGCAGGGAGGCCGATTTATCGCATGCTGAAGCAAGTATCAGCTAGCAAAAGGCCTGCATTCGTCAAATGGACAAAAGAAACAGAAGGCACAATATGGAAAATGTTGTGTCAAGCGTCATTGAGCCTTGTCTCTAGCCAAAGTTCCACGCGCTCGGTGGTGACAGTGCATGGGCCCTTGGGCGGCTTCTGGAAGCTTGACAAGGATCATGCAGCCGAGACGCGACCGCCGCTGTCTCCACCTGCCTCAGACCGTTATGTAAGCGACCGCCTCTCATCAGCCAAACCAACTGTACACCTAAGCGGACCAGTCACGCATTACGACGAATGGAATTGAGAATCCCTTTATCAAATCAAATACAGCACGGGCAGGTGACTACCAGGTCTATAACTAAAACTCTATCAGGTCTTTGAAAGTTGGCTCAGTAGAGCCGCAGTCGAAGTAGAAGCCCAGTTGATATTGTCTAGTCGGAAGGAAACAACTGACTAGCTCACATGCTAAAAGCTGTTCCGTGCTTCTCAACTTTCCACTGTCTTATGCGTGGATCATCGCCCAACATGTAGCTAGCATGCCATGACATCAAAATAGAAAAAAATAACAATAGGACTATCATAACAACAAATACTAAACTCCAGTCTGTTCCCCTTCAGCTGTTGTAATCCTTTCGACAAGATCCAGTGTGTACCTTTACTCTTATTCCTTCTTTAGCATAGACATGAATGACACCCTCTTGCGAATCACAATCGAATTGGCCCAGCTGGCGCTTACTTCCGGAAGAATGTAGTGGGCTGAGTGCTTTCCGCCGCTTCACATTTGGTGGACTGATTAACTCTATCAAGCTGCGCCGCTTGCTTGTCGCCGATAAGGTCATCATCGCACAAGATCTAGATGGTGACGGGCTGACGGCTTCAGGCGCTGTTGACGTTGGTGTCGGGAGAGTCGAAGCATTTGATGGCTCTGATGTGTCTTCCCGTACAACAACACGTAATTTGCTGGATGCGCGTGTGTCTTTACTCTGGGTACTACCATCGGCGGAACCTTGAGAAGACAAAACTGTGGTGCAAGTGTCTTGTTGCGTTTCTTGAACGATGGCTACCTCTGGCGCCGATTGGCTAATGGTCCGCATGATCATTGGACGAGGGGTCACTGGAGAGGAGCGAGGAGTGGTCCGCTGAGTTGTCTGCTGCGTGGTATCATCGGTCGTTGCAGTCACTTGAGATCCGCCCATCTCTTTGACGTACTTCTTGACCAGTAAAGCCACATCACGAGCATGGCTATTAAGCTTGTCAGGGTCAGGCACCTCCCACTTCTCCTCAGTCATACGCTCTAGGTCGTCCATAGAAACAGCGTCCTCCCAAGTTCTGTCATGGTGAATTTTCTTGACTCTGGGATGTCGTAGCATTTCGAACGTTTCGTTTTGAAGCTTCTCAAATCCACCGCCAAGAATTTCTGCAATGAACGGTTTCTTGAATACGGCAGTCATAAGCTTATCGTGACCTTTGAGATGCTGAATGTCGAACTCGGCTGTCGACCCGTCCTCCTGCAAAACAGATTGCTGAACATAACCTTGAGTGTTCATGTACTTCACGTCAGACTTTAGTATGCACTTGACGAGACTGAGGCTCGCAACGACCTTGAACTTCGGCTTTTCATACGTACGCTGCACCGCATCTTTGTTCAGACAACACCCAAGATAAAAGTGCGTCCAGTGCAGGGGTTTAATATCGGTTTTTGGCGCGACTTGCGCATCAAAACTAGCTCCGATTACAGCAAAGTCACCCAAATCCCGCTCACCACCCATGTCACTGAGGTAGTCCTTCTTCAATTTGATGAAGAAACCTGCTTGACGATGCCCCTGGTCTGACAACAGTGGGAAGTACGGTGCATGTAACGGTTTGAGAATGAGCCCTTCTTGGCGTTCGGCCAGTGTCCGGGCGAATGTCTGTTTAAGGTCTGTTATGCCATCCCTGTTTTGGAAATCCAATAGGGTCCACTCCGACCGCATTGACCGGCCGGGCACTACATGAACAAGGTCTCGGAGAATCTTGCGGCGGTCTTGAAGGCAGTGACGTAGGGTTGATTCGTCATCCAGCACAAGGACGTCGAAAAATACGATCATAAGATGTTCCCACTCGTGGGGCAGCGAATCTTGAAGCGTGCCGATGAATGAACCGGAGCGTGATATGTGCTTTCGAATCTTGGAAAAAGGCATAATCTTGTTTGCCCGGTCACTGTAGAGCACCATCTCACCAAGGACGATACACTTCTTCTTGAACATGCAGTCCGATCGACCGATACGGAGAGCTTCGCGGATGGTGGCATGCAAAGGCTTTCGGTCCGTTGCGTCTTTGCCGTTTTTAGAGAAAATTCGAATGTCGCTGGGCGCATTATCCAGGTCTATATGTATCTCGCAGTATTCGCCGTCGTACTTCACTTCGGCAGCCCAAGCTCTTAGACCCACCAACTTAATGCAGTGCTTCAAAGACCAGGCTTTATGGAATGTCGGTCGCCCCACCTTGATTCCAACAATAGCTCTCAGTTTCTGCGCCGCTTCAATGCGCATAGACTTCTGCTTTAACAGCTCTGGCACTGCGGGGTAGCAGCTCAGTTCACCTCGGAGCATATTGAACACGGCGTCGAAGTCGTTTTGGAACATTAGTAATTCCGGCAACAAGAAGTGGTAGCGTTCCAGGATAAAATTTTCGTCAAGCTCTATAGTGCAGTGGTCTCGTAGAATGAGACGAACCAACCATTTTGCTTCCCAAGACTCGAGCCTCACAAGTATGTTCTTTAGCTCTGTGTCTATCTTGACGTCCCAATTACGCCTTTTCCGGATGGCGTCATCAGAGAATCGATATCTCGCTGCTAACTGTGTGAGAAGCTGATCGATTTGTTCGATTGGAAACGCGTGTTTTCTGGTGAAAGTGCCATCCCATGGCCTCATTGCTCGTTCGACGTATGTACCGAGGTCGCCACGAGCCCCTGTCTTCCAGCCACCGAAAAGTCCAAGCTGACCGTGGTTGAAGACGAGTAGGCTCACAAGTTTCTTCGCGAGCGAGGGCGATTGCAGGCCGTAGACTCGGTCTTTCCTTCGATGTGGAAAGAGAGCCGATAACACAGCGCCACCACTTGTGCTGGGGTCGTCGAGAGCATCTCTTTGGTCGAGGAACCAGTTCGAGATGATTTCGCGAATACAACTTTTCTCTTGTTTTACAGGTAGGCGTGGCCGCTGTGTCGTGATACTCTCGACACTTTGCAGGAGGCTGCAGATTGCGCCGAAAGTGACGCTCATCGTTGGACATTGGTATGGAGAGGCGTAAAAATCCGTACCATGTTCGGGAGTGTTTATTGTTGAAAGAACCAAAGACTCGGACGCGCATCAACAAAGTAAAGGGTGGGACGAAAGGAAGGGGGACGCGCTTTGACTGACGCGCTAATGCAAGTCATCACGGGACCACGCGTAGACTAAGCTCGGCCTGGACAGTAATCGAATTCGTCTTTCTACCTTTAGCTCACAGGAAACTTTTCTCTAAACGAATCATCATGTTATATCATTCCCGCATGTAGGGCCGTGAACAACAGGAAATCAGATTGAGAAGATGCATGATGTTCGATTCATGTAACGAACGGCATATGATGAAGCCGAACGACCGGTTAGCGTGTACGTCATTATCCGTTATATGATCCTCCACCAAAGCTGTTAATCAGCCTCGCGCTTCAAAGTGACCGAGCGCAATTTAATTCACCAAACCTAAGCTGTACATGTAACTAGCGCTGTAGCGGACTGTGTCGAGTCTATTCTCGCACTGCAAGTCCTTAGGTACAAAGCAGATACTCCAGAAGCAAGGTAACCCCACTTTACCCGAACTCTCCCCCAGTGTACTAACAGCGACAGTTGCAAGCAATTGATATAAAATGGCGCCGGGCCAAGGCCAGGAAGGCAACCCGAACGATTGTCGGTCGGAGGAATCGAAGAAGAGGGATCTTATCGCACGTGGTGACCACACGCCCACACTAGCTGGAAAAGCAACCTTCTTCTTTCTGCGTGGCGTCGAGCCTGTCCTCCAATATTCAATTCTCGCCCATGGCCTCGGCACGTCCGTCCTGCATCGTGTAGGACTCCGAACATTGCCTCCTGGGCTTCCCACGCGCACAGGCATACCCCTGATTGATGGCCTGGGCTTGTCGCCTTACCGATTGGTATTACTTGGAATGGCGGTTGGTGCAGCTGTGAAGCAGAACATCTGGGTGACGGCACTCTCTGGAGAGGCCCTCCCTGTTAAAGGCGCCATCGCTGTGAGCGCCTCTAATGCCATTGTCAACAGTATAAGCACCTACGCCTTCCTTACAACCGCTACCTCTGCCTCGACCCAAGCCGATTTCCCGCAGCCCGCGCTCCTCATCGGTGGCTCTCTGTACGTCGTAGGCATCATGACGGAGCTTATTTCAGAGATACAGCGCAAGCGTTTCAAGGCTGACCCGAGCAACAAGGGCAAAGCGTACGCTGGAGGTCTGTGGAGCTTCGCACGACACATCAACTACGGCGGCCACACATTGTGGCGAGCGGGTTACGCCATGGTGGGTGGCGGCTACACGCTAGGTGCGCTGGTGGGAGCCTTCTTCGCCTGGGACTTTACACAACGGGCCATTCCGTTTCTCAATGAATACTGCGAAAAGCGTTATGGAGCACAGTGGGAGGAATTTAAGCAGAAGACCCCGTACCAGCTGATTCCTTACATCTACTAGGTTGTGAGCGACATTGCATTGTACTCGATCTAGCGAAGTGATCTTGGGCTCCGATCTCCATGTGTTAAAATTCATGTGATCTCCGGATGACCGGTACCCCTCTCATTCGATACTTTATGTACTGCAAGAACACACCACTTGTGCATGCACAATTGAAAAATGCTCGTACGATGTTAAAGCTCACCGAGACATCGGAGGACCCCTCATGCAATCGGCACATCTTCATCACGCACTTACCCAGAACCACAACACGTCTTACCGATGACAGTGGTACAAGGCTGACACTAGGACTCAAATGCCGGGATCAGCTTCCTACCGAGCGCAAGCCTGTTGCCGAAAGTAGCAGTTCACGATAACGGCTACGACGTCTGGAGATACGACACCCAGTCGGCGTAGCACGATGTAGGTGCGATTCTCGTCAGCACGGCAGAAACCGAGCCTTGTGTTGGGTTCGCGCTATTGTGGCCAAGGGGCATTACTCGTATACAAGCCGCTAAAGAAAATGAACATGAAAATTGGGGTGTGCGATCTTATATGCAGGTGAGGGATGTGCGGACGTTGTGTTACCCTCCAAACCAAGGCCTTGGGTTTCACTGGCATTGTAGATTTTTGGTGGTGTGGGTGGGGAGGTGGATAGTCACGAATCATGTTTTGCCGTCGATGTTTGCGCCTCAAGATGGATGATGCTTGGTAGCGCGTCGTCCGCCTACTAGGCGTGCATCACCACAATGGCAGCGGGAACAGATGCCTCGTGGAAACTGAGAGGCTGTCGACAACGCACGACTTGTCTTCCGAGGCTGACGATGATCATATACGACCGAACGCGGGGTCACAAAGACCCGAACGCTTCACAATCAAGCAATGATCTGCCGATTCAGCTCATCAGGGTCCTTTTCCAGTGGTGGCGTTTGCTGGAAGATGTCGCTCAAGGATGCTGCTACGCGATGCTACGCCACAAAGCACAGTCTGCTACACTTGGGCTTTGCACGGGCTGTTCCCCAATTTTCTGTCTATGAATACCGATTCTAAGCCGTATGTCCACCAAAACAGTTTATCGATGGGTATGATCAGAAATGTAGCGTGTATCAACAATGATGTGCAGGAGGTGGCAATACCAATTGCTAGAATATTCTCGGCGTTGGCCGAAGCAGATCTACCGGGCAAAATTAACCGGAGACGGCGATGGAAGTGATGATGCAGAAAAAAAAATGGCCCCAACATTCTTCGCATGTTCGTAGAGATGACGATCTGAAGGAGCTCGGCTGGCGTTGCAGCGTGTTCCATGGTTGAGTGCGCGGTGCTACTGCGTAGAGAGCGGGGAACGGCTGACTGTGGGCGGGCTGTTCAACACATGACGTTGGATGAAACGGTATCAGAGCCTTGGTTGTATCCCGGCCGGATGTGCGCTGGGCGCTGGGCTGAGGTCTCGCGATGATAGCCACGGCAGTGCTATTGGTCACGGGTGCGGATGAGGGACTTTGACAATGGTTGCGGTCATGGCTTTGTAACCAAGATGCTGGCACGCTTGGAAGACTATGAAACATGGTGGCCGGCGTCAGGAGCCAAGTGTCAAACGTAGCACAGAGGCAGGCCGTAAAGAGAGAGGTTCAAAGCGATCATGCACAGCTCACTGGGTCCTGCAGCCCGCAATGCTCGAGCCATGTTTGCCGATGATTCGTGCGGAGAGCACATGCTCGGCAGCGTGTGGGATTCGTGAAGTTGGCGATATGCAGCTGGTGAGCCAGGGTGCTCGGCGTGCCAGGCTCAAGGTAGCAGTGGTGGGCCGTATACGAACTGGCTCCGCTTCGCTGGGGCGGCTGTTTTGACTTGAGGGCCTTGTTGCACTCGACGGATTCAGGTTTTGTGGCGTTAACAGCGGCCTACTATGGACGTGCTCGGTCGCGCTGGAACGATGGTATCAGTACGGGAAACACGCCATGGCGACGGTGCAGAGCAGCCTTTCGTCATTGACACTTGCGCGGTGGAGACGTGGTTCCCAGATGTCGCCTCACCCATTTCTAGCGCCATCGCCCTCAACGGCAAGCACGGAGAGCAACCGGCCAAGATACAAGACACGGCCTCGTCCTCTTGCCGGCGCACTCGTCCCGGCGCAGCTTGCTATCAGAGTTCTGCCTTGACGCCTTCACAGTAACACAGAGCTCTTGGCGGCACAGTATTACAGCGCCGTTTCATTTTTGTAATTCCCTATTCAAAAGCTGCCTGTGTGCCGGGTTGGACTAGGACAGGACCGAAGACGCCGCATCCACACGTAAGTCAGCATTCCGCCCACTGCAACGCCATGCATGCCCAACGCTTAATTGTTGCAGGCCGGCTGGCGTCTGCCCTTCTGCTCAAACACTCTCCCGGCTCGTGTTGACGCTTTCTTTCTGTAGAGTAAGCTTTGCTCTAGCGTCTCTGGCTGGACTGGACCATTGCTGTTAAGGACCCTTCCCGCCCGCGACTCAACACGGCAACCCCAAACACCACCAAATCACCGCAAGCCGTCCCTCCACCCTGCGCTCTCGATCCCTCGTGCGGCGCGTCGACCACTGATCCCGCTGTCGTTTCTGTCCCTGGGTCGAACGGCGTAAGCGTCGCCAAATCTCGTGCCATCTGATTCATCTCACATCAGCCCAATTGCCGGAAGCCGTGGGAAGTCAGTGCATATACATCGCAGGGCTATAGAACAACATCGCAAGCAGGGCCCCAAGCGAGCCCTCCGGCCATAGCACGACAGCATCTACATAAACACGGGCTCCTCTTCACCGCGAGCCAAGAGCTTGCTAGTTTGCCATCAAACAACGTCATTGTCTGTGTTTCTCTGGCGCTGTTGCTCCGACGTCAGCGCGCTGATCCGTGTTTCACTTCCCGTGGTTCGTGACGCGAAGGACGCAGAGTCAATCAAACATGCAGGCTGTCATGGCGCAACCCCCACAAACCTCTGCTTACGGCGCTGTTCCTCTCCGCCGCAAACCCGTAGCAAACCCCGGCATATCGGTGCGACCCCCACAACACCAATACCACAACGACGGCCAACTAGGACATTCACGAACACGCACAACGAGCTCAGGCATCTTCCCCGCTGCATCGCCCACCACAAGCACCATGAACTCGCAATACCCAATCCAGTACCAGAGCAGCCTCCGCCGCACGCCCACGTCATCAACCAGTTCTACCACAGGCACGCCGAATCGCTCCAACAGTGGCGCCCTCCGTCGCTCTTCGTCCTCACGCTCCGGCGGCAACTCGCCCACATCGTACGTTGCGCTCATGC
Source organism: Alternaria gansuensis (assembly GCA_009289805.1). Lineage (NCBI taxonomy): Eukaryota > Fungi > Ascomycota > Dothideomycetes > Pleosporales > Pleosporaceae > Alternaria > Alternaria gansuensis. The sequence goes on from WBOK01000070.1 coordinate 231,759, forward strand.
GGAAACAAAAGGCCACGGTTTGGTGCGACAGGGCCCAGTACGAAGACCCGCGCATGCTCGCACAGCAACGCCAGGCCAAGATGCGGGCAAACATGGAAGTTGCAGGCGGGCCACACCACGTCCCGCCGCGCAGTGCCTCGGGAGGATCCAGCATGGCTGGCGGTGTGCGATCCAAGATTGGGCGTCATCACGGTCTGCCAAAAGCGTCCTTGTATGCACCAGTCACATATGCCGGGTCGGGTGTGCCCATGCGCTTGAGTGCTTCAGAAGTAGACGAAGGCGACGACGAAGAGGCAGGCTCAGTCAAGAACGGCCAATACCACCACCGCACAGGCTCAGGCCGCTCTTCCCTCGGTTCCGGCCGCCACATGTCGTACGCCAACCCTGCTGGCCGCATATCCTCCAACAGCACGCCCCCGCAGAACTCGTCCCCTGACGGCGAACTTGCCGACTTCAAAGAAGAACCCACTCCCTCTCCCGCCGAATACGACACCAACGCGCCCAACGACAACAGCTACTTCCAGCACACGAAAACGAACATGAGTACGGGCAGTGGTAGTAGTGGAGAACGCCATTTCGGTGACATGGGGCAATTGCCAGCGCCTGGGGCGCTCAAACCATCCGCTACAACTGACAAGAAGGGTAGTAAGGATGACCTGGTACGGAGAGGCAGTGTAGACGAGCGGACCATGACCATGGGGACAAGGCTGTTCGTCGCAAACCCCGATCTAAGTGATTGATTGCGTTTGCCCAACGTGGGCGGATTTTGGACGAGAGGCTACTTTTTCTGCGATACCCGAAACAACGAATTTTATTTTTGCCACCACAACCACAGCATATTCGATTACCGCATACACAAGACGAAACTGGTTTCATGGGAGCCACAATTCACTGCTTTCTTCTCCCTCTTCTGAAAATTTCGAAGCGTGTTTGGCATTTCACCGCCATCTATCAAGCGCAACTACAACATGTTTTCATATTTGGATGGCACAAACTTTTTGTTCCTTTGTTGCTTGTTTCTCATTATTATTTTTTGGCGGGGCTCTCGGTCTTGAGCGTGCAGAGCGACTGCCCTGGAGGTTCTCGCTCGCTCAATACATAACGCGTAGTACCTGTACATAGCACACTACCACGACATACCCGTCGCCAACTGAATGCGAGGATTGAATACATGCGACAACCAATGACTTGCACTTTCCATATCCACATTTCCACTACTCACGCTCGTCATCATCGTCTTAGTCGTCGTCATCGTGATAGTACACAATATCTCGTCCCTTTCGTCATACAAGAAGATCTTCATACACGCCGGGCGTCTACCAAACCCAGCTCCACGTACGCAATGAAGTCATACCTCCATCAATTTTCCTACCGCTCATTGTCGATTCATACCTTCGGCTTCGGATCCTCCCAATGTTCCGTGTATACGAAGATTAGTGATCTGTGCGTTGCGTTGCGCGCGAAACTTTGAAAGGGGCAGCCTTGCGCGAACCGAGTGGTCAGCTTCTTGTTTTGTCGATCGCGCGCTTCGCCGCGGGAGTGCCTGCCAAGACTGCTACCCACTGTTGAGCCAGAGGCGATGCGAGGTGAGTGGCTGTGTGTGCATCGAAATCCATGATGATTGTGATGTTTAAGCAAGTCTGGGGGTATGCTTGGGTAGTTAATTACATGTGGCTTTGCAGTGGCTCAATAGTTTCGTAGCCAGTGCCTGGCAACGTCGCTTTCGCCTCTGGATCACGCGTCCTTGCCAAGACGCCTATCCCGTGGTACCTCAGCTCACCGCACCACGAGGCGCATGGATGGGGAGGTCTAGGACACCATTCAGAGCCTCGCGAACCACCTGGATATAATGCCGCACGCCAATGGCACGAGAAACGGCGCTATGAAGCGCGGCGCGGCCCAAAAAATACTCAACGACGCAGTAGGCGTGACCAAGACCAAGGAAGGGCGTGAGAAGACTGACTACACAAGATGGAGGCTAAAGGACGACCAGGGATGTCAGACATGGCATTATCTGGAAAGCAACGATGAAATGAAGGCATGGCCACAGAGTACAGCGGATAAGTACTTTCTGGGCCTCGATACGGTGAGTTGGTGCCTGTTTCTAACCATCCTGTGTGAATCCAAGCTGAACTCTAGCAGCTGACTTTAGACCTAGGAACAACCTACTCTCAAACCCGCAAAGACACCCCTCGAGGCCGCACACAATGGCCTTACCTTCTTCTCCCAACTCCAGCTCCCACCCGGAAACTGGGCTTGCGAATACGGCGGTCCCATGTTTCTCCTGCCTGGCCTCGTAATTACTTGGTATGTCACCGAGACACCAATACCAGCATCGCATGCGATCGAGATCAAGAACTACATCTTTGCGCGCGCGCATCCCGAAGACGGTGGCTGGGGGTTGCACATTGAGGGTGAGAGCACCGTGTTCGGTACAGCAATGAACTACACCGTGCTTAGGCTGCTGGGTGTAGACGCAGAAGATCCTAGGATGCAGAAAGCGAGAAATACGCTCTGGAAACTGGGCGGTGCCCTCAATGCGCCGCATTGGGCAAAGTTCTGGTTGAGCGTGCTGGGTGTGACGGCGTGGGATGTTGTCAATCCTTGTCCACCTGAGCTATGGCTACTACCAGACTGGGTACCCATTGCACCCTGGAGATGGTGGATACACATGCGACAGGTTTTCCTGCCCATGTCGTATGTTTATTCCAGGAAGTGGTCGTATCCGCTGAACGACCTAACACGCCAATTACGGGCCGAGCTATTGATGGAGCCGTTTGAGACGATCAACTTTGATGCGCGTCGCAACACCATTGCCCCAACAGATAACTATCATGCCAAGTCCTGGCTCCTCAAAGTTCTGTTCTGGTTCTTGGCCGCTATATGGTTCCCATATATTAGGCCCACCTGGATGATCAAGCGTGCTGAAGAACATGTATGGTGGCTCATTCAAGCTGAGTATAAGAACACCAATTTTACAAATCTTGGTCCGGTGAACGGTTCCATGAACACGTTAGTTGCTTACATCAGAGAGGGGCCCAACTGCCATGCCGTACGTGAGCATCTGAAAACGCTTCCGGAGTTCCTTTGGGTGAAGGATGAAGGTATGCTTATGAACGGCACAAACGGTGTACAGACGTGGGATACCGCGTTCCTCATCCAAGCTGTCCAATCCTGCGGTTGGTCAAAAGATAAAAAGTGGAAGACTATGCTCACAAAGAGTCTCGAGTTCCTGGAAGATCAGCAGATTCTTGAAGAAACCAGTGATCAACACGCATGCTATCGTCAACAACGCAAAGGCGCCTGGGCTTTTAGTACAAGAAAGCAAGGGTATACCGTTAGCGACTGCACATCCGAAGGTCTCAAGAGCACACTTATCCTGCAGAAAGATAACGACTACCCTGAACTCATTAACGAACGCCGCATCAAGGACGCCATCGACGTGCTGCTCACCATGCAAAACGCGTCTGGTGGCTGTGCTTCCTATGAGCCAACGCGAGGCAGTATACTCCTCGAACACCTCAACGCAGCAGAAGTCTTCGGCAACATCATGATAGAATACGACTATCCCGAATGCACAACCGCCGTCGTAACCGCCCTGCACATTTTCCAACACCATTACCCAAACTATCGTGCCGCAGAGATCTCTGCCTTCCGCGACCGCGCGGTATCGTACATCCGGGCTGCTCAACGTCCTGATGGCTCATGGTATGGTAGCTGGGGCATATGCTTTACCTATGCTGGCATGTTCGCTCTTGAATCTCTCAAGTGCTCTGGCGAACAGTACAATAACTCTGAGCGCGTAAGACGAGCCTGTCAATTCTTCCTAGACAAACAAATGGAGGATGGAGGTTGGGGCGAGACATACAAGAGTTGCGAAACCGGCGTGTGGGATCAACACGCGCAAAGTCAAGTTGTGCAGACTGCTTGGGTGATTATCGCAATGATTGAAGGCGGATTTCCGCACAAGGAACCGCTCGAGAGGGCTGTCAAGCTGATTATAGAGAGGCAGCAAGGGAATGGAGAGTGGTTGCAGGAAGCGATTGAGGGGGTGTTCAATAAGTCTTGGTAAGTTGGCTGACGTTGCTGATTGGGTCTGAATGACGGCTAACGTTGATGACAGTATGACATCTTACCCGAACTATAAGTTCATCTTCCCGATTAAGGCGCTGGGTATGTATGCTGAGCGCTTTGGAGATGAGGTGTTGCTTTGAGGCGACTTGTACAGTTTGAGTCCCGCGGCCAACAAGGCTTGGAAGATGAGTAGGTAATGATTACGTGGTGGAGCGAAGTTGTATATATTCTACTCAATGATACTCACATCACGACCAAGCTTTTGCAGGTTCACTGACATGTACAAATCGTGTCTCAAGGTAAACCCACTCTTACCACGATACCCGCCGTAGTCGATACTGCGTCGTCATCGTCGCGCTTTTGATGCGGCGCTATCATGCCTTCTTCACATACACATTGTTATAACAAACATCGTTGGCAATATTTTGAAGCATAACAGAAAACAAAAGGCCAAGACTCGCTTACAAGCATTGATTATCTTGAGGCCGCACTTTGCGCCCCAACGACGTATCCTTGGTGTTTTCCTTCCGGAACCGGAAACATTACCACAACACTGCGAGTAACCGCTTCAAACACATCGACAACAAACCTTCCAGTAGTCATTGCCGCCAGCATTGCAGGTGTAAGCATATCGCAACATTTCTGGTAGGTCTCTGGAAACTTTGCGAATCGCTGAAAATGCCTGACACGCTACTTCTTCCAAAGTACAACGCTGATGAGAAATAGGATCCAACCAGATGGAACAGGCGTACATCCGTTGGCGAAATGGTCGCGATCTTCTGCCTACGCAGTCCAACGGTCAGAACAACGCTCCAGCAGACAATAAGGCTGCCAGTAAAATTAAAGACCAAGCTACTACTACGTCTGGTCGGAGACGGGGTAAACGGGCTGGAAGACGCGGTCGCAGTGGCGGCAATAACAAGAACCCACAACAATTAGCTTTTACAGGTCAAGATCAAATCCAAGAACCCACCGAGTTCCCAGCCACGACTCTCGCCGAGCGCGAGGCTGCGGCGACCCACTTCTGGACCAACGTGACGCCCGCCACACTCTTCGGCTTCCCATCCAACACTGAAACCCCCGCCACCAATCTCGCCAACGAAACACGAAACCGGTCCACCGCCGAGCCTCTCCTCCCCACCGACTACTATCAGGAGATTAACCGTCCAGTGGAGGAAGACGAAAGTCCGTTCGACCCAGACTCGTCTTTCTCACGGACAGCGGCTATTCTGAGTGGTTTCGTAGAGAGATGCGAGGATGTTGGCAAGAAGAGAAAAGACTGGGTTAGAGAGAGGTACGTCTACGTGGATGACAATGTCGAACCTGTGTTCAAAGATAAAAAAAGGAAAAGGAGCAATAAGAATCCAATCAGTGATCAGAATGAGAACCAGAAGGAACTCATCCCCAACGGGATGAAGAAGTGGGAATGGTACGACAACAATAACAGCGGCGGTACTGGCTATAACCACGGCGGGTTGCAAGATACCGGCGAGTTCTATCACAAGCCTGCACGTAGACTCAACAACTTTAAACCTGAGACTATAGTCTTTGAACCCAGGTGTAAACCTGATGGTGACTGTAGTCCCTCAGCGCGCATAAGACGAACCAGATGACGAAATATCTAGCTCTTCGAGTTGCAGTACTGAGAAAAGACCTCTCTCACACATATGAAGTACAACAAAGCCGCAGCCTGACCGATGCCTGCCTTGAAAGCCAAAGTCCCAAGCTTGATATGGTATTCCCTGCCCCAACGTTTACAAGACCAACTATCGGGAAACTGCTGAATTCGGAGCACTTTGAACGCGAAAAGCCATGATCGAAGAATACGATGCCTTGGGTTGAAGAAGTGTGGCTGAATTGCGTCTCACGGGGCAGAAAGATATTTCTTGGACAGTGAATCCACGGTTCTTAGACTATGTTAGCAAAACCATGTACGGTTGTTTGCTTCTTTGATTATTATTCGGGGCAAAAAAAAAGGTGCTCAAAGGCTCGATTTTTCGCTGGGTCTATGCGCGTCCTTGTAGCCATGCCACGAATGGAGGTTGCCCTTGTCGTCGATTCACGATTGTCCACTTTCTTAGAGATCCTTCTTAGCACATGCTTCCACTAAAAGACCTGACTGATTCTTGAATACAAGCGATTTGGAGGCAAAAGGAATGTATGTGTGGAGTTCTTCATGCGTGATTATCTTTCACTGGGATAACTGTCTGTTTCTGAGGGAGGGAATACAGTTTTGACCCATGTGGTTACGTTCTTGTAGCCATTTACGGCAGCGCAAAGCATGTTCATTGTGAATGGTAACTTTGTAGGTGTCGCAACGTAATGGCCAGCAAGTTTGACGCCGATAGCCTGTATGCAGTGAGTAGAATTGGACTACCAAAAGGGTATCGAAGTGTCAGCTCGACACCAAGTGATTTGATATGTGGGTCACCGCTCGAAAATATGAACGGGACCGTCTTCCCAAATCGTTCCACGTCAGAGTTCGAGGGGCTGTTGTAGAGCCCGCTTCGTGGGAACCCCAGCTGGTTTTCCATCTTGACTTCGCATCCAAAGGCTGATATCAGGCATGGTGTTCAGAAAAGCACAATGCTATGACGTTAATAGTGTATTCTCTGTCTGCAAATGGCGAGAATTTTCAGGATTTTTTTGGAAATCTGTTCAACGCTTTCACTCACCTGAATGGCTTGGATCTGCATACCGATGGGTTTGTTATTCCTTGCCTGTGTAACGGCAGCCGCAACCCTGACGCACTTCGTGATCGCGTTTGTGAAATTTTAGGGGATGAGATCCGTTCAAAGAAGGCGTATGTTCATGTTCAGCATGTCTTTAAGGCTTATCCGACAGGAGCTACGGCAACGAAGGGTCATTTGCAAAACTATTACGTACATAGTATACAAGCGGCATGAACGGTCGCTTGCCGTACCACTCCCACACCGACTACCATCACTCTTTGACCCGGAAAATCTCTACGGTTCCTTACAATCCCCTCCCCCCGAGTATGACATCGTTTCTCTCTTTACCCATGACCAAGTGCTTGATCGAATTCCGTCCAGGTCCAAAGCCAACGCTTTCATCGAATTCGTAAACAACCGCAAGGTGCATGGAAGCTGGCCTACAAAGTGTTAGTTAGGCCACTGATAAAAGCAGATAAAAACTACCTTCTAGGGAGTAGGAGCCAAAAGGACCGCCGCACACGCAGCCTGGCAAGTACCAAAAGCAGTGTTACAAGCGACAATCGTGGCAGGAGCAGTAGCCCCTAGTGTGGCTCCCCAGGTAGCGCCTGCTGCTGAGTAGCATGCCATGACTACTGCGGAGCAACCAGCCTGGCAGACTCCGTATCCAAGCGGGCCAGCTGAAGCCATGCAAGTGAGTGAGAGAAAGACTGCCGCCGTAGTCGGAAAAGTTGGGAGCTTCATCTCAGATGAGTGCGAGATTAGTATCAAGCTTGCGATAAGTTAGCTATAGTCTCACAAAGACACTAAGAGATTTAACTTACTCTTTGGCTAGTCAGAGTTTGGTGTATCTAAAGTAAAGAGTAGTAGTGCGGGGTTATAAGCAGGAGCAGCGTTTAATAGGTAAGGTTCCCCCGCACAATCATTACATCAGTTCAAATCGGGTTACACAACAGCTCGCTAGTTCTTTCACTGGTCACACATCCCCCTCACGTGCTTGATGAGTAACGAGTGCCACTTAGCCTAAGTCTTACGGAAGGCAACCCCCTCAATGTCTCATTACCGATGAATAGTGAGTCGCAATTTGAATACGCGATTTTTAACAGAACAAAACACTGGAAGCTGTATTGGAAAGAGACATGGAGGATTGGGGAGACAACTGCATCGCGAACAAAATCTGCCAGCTGCCAAGCTTCCTATACCAGAGCTCAGTATTCATATTCCCAGAGACAAGAGAGACACGGAAAAGCAAATGTCCGATTTAAGGACGAATTAACGTATTCACTTGGTTAGACTAGAGTGGGTCCTGGGTCCAGATTTGGAAAGACGCTCTCGGGTTCACAAAATCGGTACCTGACTAGCATTCATGGATCTAAGCGTGTAAGGATCGCTTGGCTGGTGGCCGAGTTGTGGAGCAGCAGGGCGGCCCCGTGTAGAGGGCCGATAGCTTTCTTCCCAAAGCTTGGGGTGCTTGCTTGGCGCGTGGATCTCATCTTCCCACCGTTGGAATGTCGTCGGTTACAAACAATTTTTTAAATGTTTTTTTTAATTACTTTTGCGGCTGATTAGTAGAGGGCAGCTGCTTTTCACTATTGTTAGAATCCCTTTTTAACTACAATAACACTATCCACCTTTGACACCTTAAAAAAAAGTACCGTGTCCGTGCGCGTTTTGAGCCAGTTCATGTTTTGAGCCACCCCACCAAACTGAGATTTTAGAAAAATGAGGCTGTAGAG